>JAVQKI010019485.1:0-11681 GCA_036025975.1 Nematalosa erebi
GCAAGCTTGCGAAGGTACACCTAACAACCATGAGAGCCTAGGGAACAATCAGATAAAGTTAAGAAAAAGTACACTTTGCCTGCAAGCAAAGAGAAGATGCTCCACCCTTTATCTGTGACGACTACTCTTTTTACCCTAAATGCACACAGTGAAATCAAGTGATATGGCTTACTTTAAGTAGATTGAGGATCTTAACGCACAACTCGTAGTCAAAGTTAGCGTACGTTGAGTTGGTCATATCATAGATGAATATTAGACCGTCACGCTGAGTCTGAATACTAAAGGACAAGGAAAGAAAGAGGAGTGTGAACACTGCAAATATCGTATAATTGGCAGTCTGTGTGTGTACACAAATATGTATTATTATTTGTTAATGTATATATTATTGTTATTATAACTGTGCTGTACCTTGACTGTTTATCCTCTTTTTGTCAGTCGCTTTAGATAAAAGCGTCTGCTAAATGCATAAATGTACATTTATTTTCTCCACATAACCAGCAACTCTGTACCTCTCAATGGCCTTATCCAGTTGATAGATGATGGCCTGCAGCACAGCCTTATGGGTAGTGAGTTCAGGCCGATGGAGGCGAGCGGTGAATAAAGCAAGAGCAGCCCCTTTGGAATCCCGACCAGGCTGTGCATGACCAAAAGTACAGTACAAATACATGTCACCTCTTGCATTTTTGAAACACACATTCGCCACACCAAAATGATCTTCTCACACACACACACACACACAAAAACACACTTTAGTATACTTACCAGTACGGTGAACTTTCCACTCAGTAACTCTGTTCTTAGAGGCTCCTCTTCTGGGTTTATGTTGTAAATTCCTTCCTTTATTCTTGTATTCTGAGAGATAAACACACACACACGTAAACAAACACATAGCAACATACCAGATGGTGCTGCAACACAAACCATGCAACATGTTCTGAGCACACGAAGGCTCTCGGTTGTGTTTGTAGGATTATTACCTTGTAGGCTTGAAAGAGTTCAATGGCTCGGGACACGTCAAACTTGCGTGCCATAAGAAACTTCACTGCAGTGATTTCAGACACCAACACCACATTCTGTGTCTGTTCCCGACTCCGCAATTCTGCCAGGAACTCTTCTACAGCCTTCACATATGGACACACACAAAAACATACAAAATGTTTTAAAGCACCATCTGCTTGCCATGTACAACCCAGTTAAGTCTGGGTTTAAACAATACTTGCGATTGTTATCAGTTAGGCAAGCTTGTGACATTTTCTTTCACCTCTATCAGTAGATCAACAATGCAACATTACCTGTACTAACAGCAAGGCAAACTACAGGGACGATAATAGCGATGCCCTAGATAATACAAGACCAACAAACAAATGGGCAAACAACTAGGGTACTTCTATCACACTAGCAAAAAGGAGCAAGCAGGAGTTACTACTACAACACCTACATGCCTTCAACATCGTTTACTCCCCTCCCCCATTTACAGAGGTGTGACCCCCAGATGAAAACATATCGTTGCTGTTTCTTGTCAGACGTGTCAACTTTAAGAAACTGTAAAGAAACAATATCAACATAATTTTGGGATTACTTAGGATGTTAGGTCACATTACGAGACCAGAGAGGGGTGGGGGTAGCAGTTTCAATACTAAATCCAATCCCATTGGGGGAGCTTCAAACCAGCCTAGAGGACTAACGTTGGCTACTAACTAAATTATTTGTCTGCCATCTACTTACAACACCCACGGGTAGTCAGGTAACTCTAGGAAACATTCTTCGTTTGGTCCAGGAAGCTCAGCGAAGCATGGTGATGCCATGAATGATGTTCCATCAGCTACTAACACCCAGTGACTGACAACCACAAAGCTATTTAGGTTACCTGCTAGCAAGTTACGCGAGCAAATTTTGATTAATACGCTTTTCTCAAAGAATATTCTTGGCTTATATATGACGTTTTCGACCATTACGCCTTCGAAAAGCATGGGATCGTTCATGTGCCCCATTCTTTTGACAATATGCAATCAGAACAAACTACAGTGTACGAGGTTACACAGCCTTATTAGACCCGGACCAAGCTTGCCTGCACACCATCATGTCCCAAGTATAACGTATGGAGATGTTTGGCTCAATCACTAACGTAAGCTGACAAGTTTAATATCAAAATAACACTGCCAAGTAGTTGCTGTAAGTCAATACTACATACGTTATAAACGAGCCGGAATATCTTTAAACAGCACAGCTTTGTAGAAACTGGACGATTAAAGCTTAAACACCGTATCTAACAAATTCTCCAAACGAACAACGTGCTAATCAGCAGCTAATATTAGCTAATACGCTAACTAGCTAGCTAAACTGTCTAGCTTATATTGAAGAAGGCTAGTGTGCCTCATACGGGACTTCGTTAGCTAGCTAGCTCTCTGATAGCCAGCTAACAATGCTAATAGCACGAAGGGCCGCAGCTGCTCGGGAAGACTTCCCGGAGGTAGGAAGGACACGAATATGTTTGAATATCAAAATAAAAACAAAAATATACATGTCGGTGATGAGAAGAGTGGTTGGCCCGTCATGATAAAAATCAAAGCAAGCACAAAACTGTTAAGTTATGCCTTACCACCTCCTCTTGAGTTGTCAGGGCTTCCGCCATCTTGAAGCCTCGGCAACGTCGTAGCTACGGGCTCGCCCACAAACCTCACGCACGCGCAACTCGCGCGTCCCCGGCAAGTGAAATTAGTATTCTGGAAAATGTGATAAGTGAAGAAATCAGTAATGAATCTGTAAACAACCATGCAATCGTCCAAAATGTTACTGCTAGTGCAATGTGGTTTGATGTTAGATCATGAAAATAAGCCTACACAGAGATATCTAATCAGCCGAGGGTGCTAAACCCATATGATGAAAATACCTAAAAGCAGCAGCTTAAATGCCCTTTGTATAAGGTAATCATTAAAAAGCAGGCTGGATAATTCAGCCGAGCGCTCCAGTCGAGGCAGAGTGGATCAATCTCCATTAGACTGTTCACAGAGCGGGAACGATTCCAATTTTTCACTTAAAACCTTTATAAATCAAAAAAGGCTACTGATTGTGTCGGACTGTGGGGATAGAGAATGCGTTAGAAGGCAGAGCATGAAATGTAACAATCTGAAATTAATATAAGATTTTTATTTTTGAGGGGAATGGGTGTCATTGGTTCATCATACCGGGCTGGCCCAATAACAAATTATGTTCAGGTCCCATACTGTATTCCTCGTACTTCAGAGCCCAAATGCTTTGTATCAAATAAACAAAGCAGTGATGCTAATTGTGCCCAAATATCATGTAAACTTTGTCCACTTATAAATGGCTACATCTGATCACCAATGCGTCAGCGAGTCCACTAATCTACCTGCAGTAACTTCGTTAAATATGCTAAGTACTGTCAGAACTGGGTATTGTATTACGCTTAGATCCTGCCTGATGGGCTGCTTGACCTAGTAGACTAACCCTAAGCCTTAAGATACATGTGTAGACTCTTTTAAAGCACAGCCTCCCTCTGACTTTTGTGTGGTACCAAAAGCTTGGGGGACTAGGCTATATGTTATAATTTTGTGTACACCAGTGCATGAGAAAATGACAATAAATTGATCCTGAATCTTGAACAAAGGAAATGAGTCAAATTTTATTGCAGTGGGCAGGGATTTTCTGGGGATGGGTAGGGGTGGGGGTGACCTGATACCAGTGCACTCACACCAGGAAATGGGCATGTTCTTGATTGATTTCATGCCAAGACACATTTCAAGATGTAGATTTTTCAAGTTATCAAATTGTATTACATACAATTACAATTATAATTATACCATATAAATCACTGGGATGTGAACTCAAGTTGAGAATGGCAGAGCAGAATGCCTTGATGTCTGTGTTTCAGCAGCCTCGCCCCTGCTTTGTAACCTATAACAGTAATTGATACTGGGAAGTTACGGACATGGTAGGATGTCATAGGTGGGATGGAGTAAAACATTGAGAAAACTGTGGTTAAAGAGTCTGAGTCATGTTTATGCTGTCTTCTGTGACTCACTGGGAGAAGAGGGTCACATCTCTCTGCTGCTGTGGCTATCTCTGAGTCAGTCAGAGTAATGGCATGAAAGGAGTTGGTCCTATTCCAAGATATCACAAACAGTGGATGCAAGTTGAATGCAAATGTCAGGATTTAGTGAACCCGAGCGTCTCTAAGCAGGACACTGGACATCTGTGTGCTGCAAAGTTGGCCAAATAGATCATTTTGGACTGCTCCGCTGGTCAGTTGTCTTCCTTTACATACACACCACTCATGCAAATTACAAACTGACAGTAATAAAATGTCTGGCACTACCTCTTCCAGTAAATCAATAGAGCACCTTCATCACTTCTTGCTGCTCAACTGGTAGCCAACTAATATTTCTCAGGCCATTAATCTGATACCCAGGTAGCACAGGTTGCGTACAAGTCTGTATTTTACAAACCGTATAAACGACACTGAATACTATTTGTGCAATCTCCACACACACACACACACACACACAGAGTGAGAGAGAGAGAGAGAGACTCTTTATTCCTGCACTTTAGCTCTGCTTTATTCTTTTAATCTGCTGACATCATCAGAGACAGAGATGCTTGACATCGTGCCCAGCACATTGCTGTTGGAGAAATATGTACGGACACACCTCTGTGAGGGGCAGCTGGCTTTTAAAGGGCTGAAAAAGAAAAAAGTCATGAGCATTGCTTCTGAACTCACACTTCCCTCTGCTTCCACCAGATGGCACTCTCACTGCAACCTGCACGCCTGCCTGCCTGCCTGCCTGTCAGCAAGGCAGCGTGAGGACATATGCCTAGCCTTCTCGGCCGAGGGCCCTCGAACACACCTGCCACATCACCGCCACCACATCACAACGGTAGGGAGGGGGGGCAGTGCGTCTTCCCCACGGGACTGTGCTCCCCAGCTGTTCCTCAGGGGATGAGTGCAGCCTGTGGACCTCAGGTGGTGTGAAGAGGACGCCGTCGTTCAGTGTAGGCCTTCCTCCCTGCAGTGAATACTGCAAGCCCCCATGTCCCACCAGCACCCCTCCCTGGAGGCACTGGTGTGTTCATGGTGCGTACACGTTGATCTTCTGATTATCGTCAACACTGGAATCAGCAGCCACTCATACGAGCAGTTAAAGCACTAAGGTAAGGCATCAGTCCAGGCTCTGCGCCAAATGATAATAAACCGTACAAAAAAAAAAGGGGGGGGACTATGTACATTTAGTGGTCGGTGATGAGAGGTCGAGTGCATCTCTGCTAGTGGTCCTCAGGCTGTAGGGCTGGGGGTCGGGGGTCAGAGGTCAGGGGTCGGGGCTAAAGTGATAGCGAACAGGTGGGCCGGGCAGATCATCATCACCATCAGTCTCAGGGGCAAAGGACACGGTCAGGTCCACATAGCGTCGCTCAGCTGCTGGCTTTACCAGCTTCAGCATCCTGAAGAGAGCGAGAGACAGAGAGAAAAAGAGGTAGGGAGAAAAAGAGAATGAGAGGGAGAAGAAATAGTAAGAGAGAAAGTATGTATATTCCCATGTCTAACTGGAGTGGAACTGGCTAAAATTCTTTCAGGGTCCTCTCGAAGTTGTTTTGGCTCTGCACGTTTGTTAGGTGTTCTGTTTGTGCACACTGCATGTCTGTGAGCTGATGTGTTTAGTACGCATAGTACTGGCAGAGTATACATTGTGTGATCAAATTCTGTGAGGGTGAGTGCCAGTGGTTCTTACGTGAATTTCAGTCTCTTGGTATGGCCAGGCATCACAGGTACATACAACATCTTTACTCCATGCACAACCATCGTAGGCTCAACTCCATACTTCTCCTGCTCAAACCAATCACAGGCAGAGAAGGGCTTTAGGCCATCACTTGGGACATAATGCATTTCTCTGAGTCAATCTAGCACAGATGGAACAGATGCCTCTGCAACTATTGGGAAATGACTGGGAAAGACCTGCTAGTCTTAATGCAGGTTTACTGGGAACCAAACAGGTCAATTCTTCTGTTCATAAAAATGCAGTAGCATACTCAGTACAATTGCTGTGACTGGCACTGAAGCCAGCACTCTGATCAGCTCACCCGAACTGCATTGATGAAGTCACTAAGGGTGAAGTCCTCATGACCATAAATGTTCCAGCGATCCCAGATGGAAAATGAGATGTGCTCTCTGGAGGCAAGAAACATGAGTGGGAGAGGAGTGAATATCTGATATCTCTTTCTGTGGTCACAGAGATGAATATGGGGACTTAAGGGCCGTTCACACAAAGAACGATAACTATAACGACAAGTAATTATCGCTCAAATTAATATGAATGACAACGTCCACACCGCAACTATAACTAAAAGTAATGGTTGGGATCACTTTCAAAGATATTTTTTGAACGATAAAAGGTTGACAGCCAATCAGAAACCATAGAATTTTAGACAATACTTCATTCATATGAGGACAGACCTCTATTATTGTTGGTCAGTGTGGACGGAAATACTGTTATAGATACTGTTATCTTTATAGTCGTCATTCCAGGAGTGAACGGCCTTTTATGCTACCGGTGGTTAATAACAACAGTCTATGGATCAATCTGCTGATGGAGTCCTCAGATGGGTGAAGCTCATATGAATTAGAGGCCTGATAAGAGAAAATGACGACCACTTCCATGTATGTGGTGTTTTTGAGTTTTATAGTGTTTCTGAATGGGTGTGCTGCTACCTGATGTGTGTTTTCTTCACCGGTGCCGTTTCTGTCAGCACCATGACCGGAATGGCCAGGTTAAAGAAGCAGTTTTTGAATGCCTCAAACTCATAAGCTCCCGCAACCTTTATAAGTTCCAGAGCCACCTATAAATAAAAAAAAATAAAATAACACATAAATATTATGTGCAAATAATAAACTCAGTTTTGAAGGCTGTAGACATTGCGAGCTCGAAACCAGTTTACCAGGCCTGCGACAGCTGCAGTCGTTGTAGCAATGGCTGGGATGATTTTGCCGGCAATGCGTTTGGTGGTGAAGCGGTCAGCGGGCTCGATGGCATACATGCGAGCCCTCAGTGCCGACGCAGCAGTCACAAAGTCCACATGGCCGTTGGAGTCATCATCTTTCTCAAAGATCAGTGGCGTCATGCGCAAACACTCTACAACAGAAAGCAAACCTCTACATTTAAGTGTTTGCTTCTGAGCTTTATTCTCCCATACTGACATTGAGTACCACTGCGTATGGGTTGTCTTGTGACTATATGATGTTATGCATGCATTAGCAGTATATATATATATATATATTTATTTATATGTAACTGTGTGTGTGTGTGTGTGTGTCTGTGCATGTGTAGAGTGCATAACTTGGAGTCAAAGTATGTTATAGCGTATGTAAAGTGTGTGCATTATCTGGAATTAAGAGAATGTGTTCTGATTTATACCGCTTTTGTGTGTGTGTGTGTGTGTGTGTGTGTGTGTGTTTGGAGTGCATTACCTGGAGTTAGGGTATGTGTGTTGATGACCTCCTCCAGTTGTGTTATGGCTTCTCTCTCTTCCTCACTACTGACGGTCAACTTCACTTGATCAGGTTTCTTAGCAGTCTCGTCTGTTTCTATTCTCTACATAACCAACCACACACAAACACATACACAGTTACAAAGAAGAAATATAGTTGATTTGAGATAGCACTACTTGAGGCCTGCCGGGTGGTTACCTTATCTGCTGGGATGTACTCTGGAATCTGCACTTCAGTAAGGGCTGCAGATACTGCTTCTAATGAAACATCCTAATGCATATACAAACACACACACACACACACAAAGATGTATTTATTGGTTCCAAAATATGAACCTCAAACATTTGTGTCTACAGGTACGCGTAGTTTACCTTTTCTGAGTAGGGGATGTTGTAGATTCCTGCATAAAGTCTAGCAATGCCCAGTATAAAATTTACATGCCTGCAGAAAGGAAAGTCCATGTGAGAACTCAGTCTTAGCGAGTGTAAATGTGTAAGGCCTCGTGTCCTCGTGCCAAAGCAAGGCAAGGAATGTTTATTTGTCAAGCACATGAGTAACTGGCAAGAACTGCAAAGTGCTGCAGTATAAAGTTGTAAAACACATTATAAAAATATAAAAATCCCACAAATGTAAAATATAAAAGAGCAGATTTATAATGATTAAGACTGTGTAAAGGGTGGCATGTTGTGGGAGGTGGCGAGAAGCTCCATCAGGAGTGCGGAATGACGGTGTGGACTCACAGTGGATCGCTGAGCTCAAACTCAATGGGAGACGGAGGACGTTTGGGAGACTGCCAGAACAGAGCTGCAAGACAAGCACGCGCAGACACACACACACATACACACACACACTACGTTACACACTGCTCACACATTCATTGTACAGCACTCTAAATGTGATAACCCCTTGTGTGCAAATGATACACTTACAGCCATCTTTTAATCGTGTGTCTAGGGGAAATGAGTGAAGAAGCTGCAAAGCCTGTGACACAAACACAGAACTAAACACACAATCTGAACAGAGCCCATAATCCTGGATAGAGTCCAACATTTAACACCATAATATGTGTTACACAGAACCAGTCAAATCCTACACACTTGCCAACTGGATCAAAATATGATTCTCAGTGGTGTTAACAGGTAACCTGCAAGAACAGTTCGTAGCCTTGTATGATATGACATGTATGATAAATGCAAGAGGGTTTTTTATTGCTTCAGTACCTTCCTCTTGAAGTACTTGTCAAATTTGAGGCGTGCTAGTGCCACACAGTCCTCCCAGTGCAGCGGCCGCCGACTCAACAGCTTCACCACTTGAAATGAGCCTTCCAGACTCTCCCCTGACTTCATCCGCTGCTCCAAGACAACCACACACACACACAAACACACAATCAGTTTTAGGATATGCATCTGATAAGTGAAGGATAGCATCTGATAAATGAAAAAAAGGGACAAAAGAGAAAGTGCCGTAAAACATGTCTCGTCTCCCAGTGTCTCCCTACCTGGAGCACATCCTCGGCTGACGAGTAGTTCTGCCAGAACATGGTGAACATGGAGGGCTTGTGAAAGAAGGAGCTCTCAAACTACAGGGCACAGATATAACAGCAAGGGGACTTAAGTCACCACAATGAAAAAAGACAATGGCAACATACAGTGTGTCGGAAGGGTCCAATGAAGAGGTCAGTGTCTTATTGCGTGTAAGTGTGTATACATGACTGACCTTGTCTCTTGCCCACTGAATAGTGTGCTCTATGACAGCAGGAAAAGACTTCAATGTGCAAAATGGAATCTCCTCTTCCGGTGGGTCCCTCTGAGTTAAAACAGAAGGCAGCCATATACATGAATATTACAACTTAAGTCTCTGGGCAGCCATTAAATCTTAACAAACAACTGTAGTCAGCTTGTTTACTAGCTCTTCCTTTGCCAATTTCACTCTTCACTTCTCTGTTGTTTTGAACACGCTCACACGTACACACACAAATAGCCCCCACCCATCCACACACAAATAGACAGTTGGGATTTATGCTTGATATGACTTACATGGCTGTTGTAGGATTCAGTCAGGTTTGGAACGATAATTTCCGTGTGGCCTTTTGTTCCCATGGTACCTGAGTCCAGCATAGCTTTCTGATTTGCCACACAGCGACTGCAGCATCAAGAAGAGAAGAGGCCCATTAATAACATCTACTGAAAAATGAACGGTTGTTTATTATTTAAAACATTTTCAGCCATTCTTTACCTGTCCACATATCGGCGGGCCTCCACATTATCCAAAGCCGTGATGACCATGTGCATTCTGGAGAAGAAGGCATCGCTGTAGATGTCTTCTGTGGCTGGATACACCTTGTTCAGGTGAGCATCCACACACAGGCCGGGGTTGATGTCAAGGGTTGCCATGGCAGCCGTGGTGCTCTTGGGTTTCTGGATGTGATGTGGCCTAAAGAGGAACTGTCTATTGAGGTTGGACTTTTCAATCAGGTCAGGGTCTGTTAGACACACCTGTTGGAAACACACATACATGCACACACAGTTGTTTAACTCAGATCAGGAAACTACCCCTATGAAAGAAAGGTTAAAACAATACCAATGATTGTCAACGTACTATACTTCTGACGCATGATGGTGGTTTTATAAGTTTTGGTTCCTACCTCTCCTGAACATTTGGCTAGGCCAACCCCAAGCAGTGCCAAGTTCTTCAGCATCTCACAGCCTATGGCCCCACAGCCCACCTGCAATGTGAACACACACACACACACACATACACACACAAAGATGCAGTCAGCTAAATGTCTAGGGGCCCACCCAGTTCCAGCAGCCATGACTCATCCAAAGGCTTCTCACCATGAAGAGCCTGAGTTTGTGCAGCTCCTGACAGAGAGACTCTCCCACACACGTCCTCAAAGCATCATACCGATCACCCCTGCAGAGGCACACAACACAATACAACCCAACATGTCAGCCATACTTGTTGAATTCTCTATTATCTGATACTACCAGGTGTAGACTGAAGCTATAAGGTCACCTGGGCATGAATTCCTCCACAGGTAGAGACTGCAATGGCCGCACCAATTCTATGGCATCCAGGTAGAACTGTGTACACATGCACGCAGGAAACCGTGAGAAACAGGAATGGGGTCGACTCATCATCACATAGGGTATTCCATGCAAGGCAGCCATACTGTGTGGGGCTGAGGCTTACCCATTGCTGGAGTGGAGTGAATTTCCCTGTGAGGGCCTTGAGGACCTCCTGACTGGCAAAGCCCCCCACTGCAGCGGCCAAAGGAGCCAGGCAGCCCCTCGCACACCGAGACACACACCGTACCAGGTCCTGGTTCACACACACCTGCCCAGACACACTGGTGGTCAGCCGTTTGTGTGTGTGTGTGTGTGTGTGTGAGAAATATGTATTGGTGTTGGAGTGCACATGTCAGCACTCAACACTTACCCTGTGCGTGAGAGTCTCATTGACATCCTCCGTCAGCCTGAGTAAAACCTCAGCATCCTGTAAACACCTGGGGGAAGTGACAGTTGAAAGGTTTAAACGATCACAACAACCAATCAAAACCAAAGAAAGGCACGCTCTTTGATCAAGGACACTGCAAGGACATCAAGGACACTGCAACTGATCTCTCTTTTCATTTTCATATGAACATGAGGGTCATAAACTCTTCAAATCATTCCATACACACACTCATGTTCACGAGACTCCACTAAAGAGGACGCACCCCTTCTCGTCTGAGAACGGAGACTCAGAGTGAAAACAAAAACACATGCACATGACCAAAGACACTATGTGGGCAGAGCCAGGCTTGGTTAACTAGTGAAAGGTTTGGTTAAAGCCAACCAATAATTCTGTTGAACAATACAATTAAACTGAATGCTTCAGTCAAGAATACCTTTACACTGCTGTGAGTTCTTACAAAGAGTGGTTTTACAAGGAATAGAACATGAATAATTGATCTGAACATGGTCTACATCCGAATATCTAAATTCATTCAAGCATGATTGTTGTAAATGCCACATCAGATCCCTCAGACCAACATTTTGAGCCTATACAATTTTCAGATGAACAAAGTATACACATTCAGTTTATATCAACTAAATTCTTCAGAACAAGGCAGCGTATTGAAAAAAAAAGGAAAGACCTTCACTAGAGGAGTAGGCTAGCTTGTCTTTCTGCTGCACTG
>JAVQKI010019510.1:0-10245 GCA_036025975.1 Nematalosa erebi
AGTAGTGAGGAATGGAGGATGCTATGGTAACCCTAGTGCAATAGTGTCAGTGCAAGTGCATTCTAGTGCAGATTCTGTTCCAGGCAGAGTATAAGTATAAATAGGCTACACATTATAAAACACAGCAATAAAAAAACATTATGAAATAAACAGTATAAGCAGTTAAGAAAGCAGTGCAAAAGCTTAGCCCATAGTACATAGTCCATACACATATAGAACAGAGGAAAAACTGAACAGATGTTGTAACAGGATGGGGTGTGTTAATTGGTGGATCATGGGTTGGGTGGTGGTGGTGGCGGCCCGGGCACAAAGGACTTTCTTACAGGAGTCTGCCACTAAACATACTAGTTTGTCTGGAGAGAGTGTTGTGCAGGGGGTGATGGTCATTGTCCTGTATAGATATCAATCGGTTCAGGGTCCTCTTTTCTGCCACTGATGTACTGTAAGTGACTCCAGTTTCATGCCAACAACAGAAACAGCTTTTCTCACCATCCTGCTCAGTTGTTCAGCAGCATCCCTCGTCCTTGTGCTGCCTCCCCAGCACACTACAGTATAGAAGAGGACACTGGCCATGACAGACTGGTAAAACACAAGCAAGTTGCTGCAGATATTGAAGGACCCCATCCTCCTGAGGAAATAGAGCAAAACAGATAACATAACAGATAACATAAGCAGGAATAAGCAGCATGGGTGGTGTGGGATGCTACAGAAATGTGTGTAAAATGAGTTTGGCTTAGTGGATCATCCCTTACATGAAGTCTGTTGTTTGTGTGCAGACTGCTGGTTGGAGCACCTCGAGCCCGGGCCCTGGGTCAGCAGCGAGCAAACATCACTGGAGGCTTGTACAACTGTGCCATCACTCAGTCTAATGACTGCGAGCGCGTAGAGTTTGATAACGACGGTGAGTCCTCTCCTTCCTGTGTTCTCCTCATTCCCACGCCACACAATGGCGTTCTCTCCTCGTCATAATGTTCTAATGCATCCACACAGCCGACGACCAGCTGGAGAACAAGGAGAACCAGTGGATGGGGGTGACGGTGCAGAGCCAAGGACCAGGGGGCAAGATTGTGGTAAGTTAGTGGCTTTGCTCACCCAGTGCTGAGGTCATCATCACAAAGGATCCACATTAACACAGATGTTTCTGTGAGGCACTAGGTGGCCTATATGCTGCTCTTATTCTGAGCTTGGCTACCCGTCAGTATTTTGGAAACAGCTTCTACAGAGTTGTAGAAGGCTTCAGAAAAAAAGGTCCTACCGAAAGTCTGGCTTAAGAAAAAAGAAAAGTATTATCATTTGTGTCAACCACTAAACCAAACTAGCTTATTCTTCATAGCTCCTCAACTAATTTGTGCAATCACTGATATATACAAGTAGAACATTTTCTTTCTGAAGCCTGATTTGTGTCACTTTTTACTGCATTATCCAGCACAAAACTTGCCTAAGCCATATTTGTGGCAGTCAGATGCCAATGTGTTTTTATGTGCTGTGATGTGCTGGTTTTGCTTGTGCAGACTTGTGCCCATCGCTATCAGAGGAGGCTTTTTGGAAACACACCACAAGAGTCACGTGACATCATTGGCCGCTGCTACGTCCTGAGCCAGGACCTGACCATTGACGAGCTCTCAGATGAGGACGGGGGGAACTGGAAGTTCTGCGAGGGCCGAACAAGAGGCCATGGGAGATTTGGGTCTTGCCAGCAGGGCGTCTCTGCTACCTTTACCAAAGATTATCACTATGTGATCTTTGGAGCACCAGGAGCCTATAATTGGAAAGGTAATATTGTAATGCTTTATGCAAGTGTGTGAATGTACCTCAACCAAAAGTAGCTTGGTTTATATACACGTCCTGTCCTTATGTTATTTAATTAGGAGAGATAAGTACAATCAGACTTTGGGATAACAAGCTTTCAGTGAAAATAAAAGCCTTCACATCATAACTGCCAAAAAAAAAAAAAAAGCGAACTGTTACCGAATGAAGAGCAAAACATTTTCGGTACCAGTCAGACCATCGTCAGTGCAAACATCTGAAATAAAGGCACACCATTTCCTTGTCCAGGAAAACAAGCATTCAACCAAGCTTGAGAAGACCTTAGGGAGTAAAGGGCATCGTCCTGATCCATTCATTGGTAGCACTTTTTTTTATTTTCCACAAATTAAAACTATTTACTTTTGCATTGGCAGTAGAGGTGTGCATGTTCTCCTTTCATTGAATGCTTGGATTACCCGCCAGGCCTCTAGTTGTTGAGGCACAATACACGTTTTGCATATACATATGGGATAACAGACTCAATCATAATCATAACAATCTTAATTATCATAACAACCACAGTGCTCCCATATATGTAGTCTTTTTTCCATTTTATTCTTGGAGCACCAGGGGTCCACAGTCTGATGGAAAGTAATCAATTATACATGAATCATCATGCATTTCATTATTAATTTAATATGCAATTATGTGGTTGTAACACACCAGTTTTGTATTCTTCTCATCAGCATAGCTGCGCACACATCTCTTTCTAAGTCATGCTACTTATTGCATGCCTTCTTGTTGCAACCATTTGTGTGATTTGACCTTTGTGTCTTGCCACTTGCCTCTCTCTCTCGCTCTCTATCTCACCCTCTCTCTCTCTCTCTTCCTTTCTCTTTTATTTCACCAACACCTCCACTCCCCACTCTGTCTACCACCACAGGCATTGTGCGGGTCGAGCAAAAGAACAACACCCTGTTGGAAATGGGTTTTTACGATGATGGCCCCTACGAGGTCGGTGATGAAAACCGCCTGGACCCCTTGCTTGTGCCAGTGCCTGCAAACAGTTACCTGGGTAGGTTTGCGCTGTTTGGAAGAAATGGCGAGAGCCTGGTAGATGTTTACCGCTACTCAAACAGCAAAGAGGCTCACACTGTGTCTTTCACTTCCTCTGTATGTGAGATTGGTATTTGTCTGCTCACATATCCTGTTCTTGACTAATCTCCCTACAGCTCTGATCTGTTCTTCTTCTTGTCTTGTCCTTTATGTCTTAATAAGGGCAAATCTCAATACCTTGAGTCCTTCAATATTTACCTAGGTTTGTGAGTCTCATTGGACTTCAGTTGTTATCATATTCTCTTCAAACTTCCACCTCCCCACCTCCATAATAGACTTCATGAGTCTGACTCATCATAATCAGGCCCATCGCGTAACGGGTGGAGGGGCTGGAATGCATAACATCGTTCCATGGTTCATGTCAGACCAATAAGCATATCTCAGGTGTTCTGTGGTCTTCAGCTAGTGTGTGAATGCTTGAGTGCTTGCAGAGCACAAAGAATGACAACAGCTTGTCCTGCTTTTTCCATCAAACCCTTATAGCAGATTCTGTCGGCCTGTGTCTTTTGCTACATAGATGTAGATTTAGATTTAGCTCCAACTACTTCTCCTGTTCAGCCATGTTTTATTATTTGTGTCGGCATGCTTCTCATTTATTTATTTTTTTATTCTAGTAGCATCAATTTGAACGGTCTGATCTTTTGATCTCTGCAGGATTTTCGCTTGACTCTGGGCACAGTATCACCAGGAAAGGAGAACTAACAGTTGTGTCTGGGGCCCCAAGAACCAACCACAGTGGGGCTGTGGTTCTGCTAAGAAAAGAAGGCATTGCATCCACCATGCTCTCCCCAGAGTACATTCTAGAAGGGCCTGGACTGGCCTCATCGTTTGGATATGATGTTGCAGTGGTGGACCTAAATAATGATGGGTACATGAACATGGTGTACCTAAATATTAGCAGCGTATACTCACTGAAGAACTACTAAAATACATCTGTGATTAGATCTTAAGCATACGGAGCCCTGGACACTTTATCAATTTGTGCTCATGATTTTTTCAATAACGTGCGCACGTTTTATAAATTGTGGCCATGTTTTAGTAAAACGTGTGCACGATGTTTTATAACGTGAGCACAAAGAAACGTAAAAAAAAAAAACTTGAGCCATCCAGGGCTCCGTATAAGCAGAAACACAAGCATAACCAAATTGTACACTCATTCTCCAGGTGGCAGGATATTGTTGTTGGAGCTCCGCAGTTTTTCGTGAAGGATAGTGAGGTTGGGGGAGCTGTTTATGTTTATATCAACAAGGCTGGCAGGTGGAGTGAAATCACCCCAGTCCGTCTCAATGGAACCAAAGACTCCATGTTTGGCTTGGCTGTTGAAAACATTGGCGACATCAACTTGGACAGTTATCAAGGTTTTACATTGTTTTATTTGTCCCAGAAGCTGAAGTTATTGGCAACCCTAAAGTGTAACAGTGAAACTGTGTTTTTTTCTATAGCTCTCTCTCTCTCTCTCATGCATATTTTGTGTTTCTCACCGTTTCACTCTCTGGCAGATCTAGCTGTTGGCGCTCCCTATGATGATGACGGGGCAGGGAAAGTGTATATTTACCACGGCTCCACTAATGGAATCATCACCCAACCTGCACAGGTTAGTGCTTCCCTGAGGCAATGCTGCACGTCTCGTGAGATAAGAGCCTATGCTGTGAGCGCTGAGGGTCGCAGTTCATTCCCGAGAGAGTGAGTGAGAGCGAGAAAGTCCATCCGAAATCCTAGAATTTGCCGCACTAAAAACTATTATCTGCATCTGCTGAACAGTTATGTGCCGTTTTGACTGTTTGCTTTGGACCCTCAGTTTCATTCCATTATCTTACTGTTGTTGCCCTGCCTGCCCTATCTGTTACACTAGACTGCATATGGCAGTTTTGCTCTAAAGGCTACACTATAAACTCTTTCATTTTAGGTTCTCGAAGGAAGCCAACACAACATTAAGTTATTTGGATACTCCCTGGCTGGAAACATGGACCTTGATAAAAATTCCTATCCAGATATTGCTATCGGGTCACTGTCAGATGCTGTATTTGTTTATAGGTATCCCTTTCACTTGTATTATTTTGTAGATGTATATTTATTATTGAATATATTTTTTACAGTATATATTGGTTGTTGCTAACATGTATGTCCAATCTGCCTCTCCAGGGCCAGGCCAGTCATAAGTATCAAAAAGAGTGTGACTGTAACACCAAGGGAGATTGACCTGACAAAGAAAACTTGTGGGAACAGCATATGGTACGATCTGAAAGAAAGTGTAAACAAGGAGTCATCATCAATAAAATATGTCAAATGTTGCTTAATTTCTGTTTCAATTTCTCTCCAGTCTCACAGTAGAAGCTTGCTTCTTCTACAAAGCCAACCCTTCAACATACAGCCCTAAAATAAGTAAGTATATGGTTGTCATTGAATAAGTAACATAAGGTCAGGTTCTCATGATAGAATTTGCTACAAATTGTTTTGTTTCTCTTGTCAGCTATTTCCTATGTGTTTGAGGCTGAATTGGAGCGGCGCAAGCAGGGACTTACTTCCAGGGTAAAATTCCTGAAAAAGAAGACCTTCGACCAAGACTTCCAGTTCAGTGGAACTTTGGAACTCCAAAGGCAGAATAAGAAGGCATGCGTTGAAACCAGACTTAGACTACAGGTGCCTGAACTCCTGTTATCTCAGTCTTAATTTGCGTTGTCACTGGCTTATTGTGTTTGGGCTTACATACTTTACTCATAGTTTTTTTACTAACAGCTATTTTTATAGTTTGAATCAGTAGAATTTGAAAGTTTTGTTTTAATGAATGAAATGTATAGTGTAAAATGAAGGCACTGCATTTCTTCTTTTCCTTTTTAACTTTCAGAGGTATAGACTCCTACATAAATTCTTTTAATAAAATTCTTCAGGATAACATTAAGGACAAAATCCGGGCCATTCCCATTGAAGTGTTGGTGGCTATCCAGAGCAGTAAGAGAGGCAAGAGACAGAGCACTCTACCTCATCTCATCCCTGTAATGAACTCCTCAGATTCAAACAAGGTCCTTACCGAGGTAAGTAGAGACAGACTGGCAGCAGACTAGAGGATTAGTCCTGATAAGGAAGACCTTCTTATAATATCTGAATCTTAACTTTGCACAGGTGCACTTTTTAAAGGAAGGATGTGGAGCTGACAACATATGTCAGAGCAACTTGGAGCTTCAGTACAGGTTTTGCTACCGTAAAGCTAATCAGGATGTGTTTCCCCCTCTGCCTTTGTAAGTATGATTGCTAACAGGATAGTGGTTGAGACCAAAAGATGGTGTGAGATCAGTTTCTGCCATCAGTGTAGCCCAGGTGCAGATTGTGTATGCATGGCATGTTTGTGGTTATAAAGCAAGACCTCTCAATTATTATCCTCATATCATACCACAAAAGCATCACCATACCACAACATCCTAACTCATATCCATCTCTTCCATTTTTGCATGTGCATGACCTCGTCTTAAGAATTGGTCTGTGCAAGCAGACTTCTCAGGCTGCTTACATCATTTCCTTGTTCCTTTGTAGGGAAAATGGTGTTCCAGTAATCTCTCCGAGCTATCAGAAGGACATTGCTCTGGAGCTGACTGTCACAAACAGGGGTGGGGATGACGCCTATGAAGCCAGACTGGTTGGGATGTTTCCCAGCTCCCTGTCCTACTCAGCCTTCCGCTCTCAGAAGACTGGGGTAAAGTCACATCAGTGACAACGTTTTGTGGTTGGGCTTACTGCTCTTTTATTTTCACCAAATCTCTAGTAATGTGGATGATGGCCACTGACATTTCCAATCCTCTTCTGTAGGATAAGCAAGTGATCTGTGCAGCAAATCAAAATGGCTCTCAAGCAGACTGTGAACTGGGCAATCCACTTAAAAGAGATGCAGAGGTATTGTGAATGTTCTTATATATTCTGACTATATGCATTAGAAAACGTCTGACAATATATATGTAATTTTAAACCACTGAACCTGTAACAAGAGGCTTGTTATTTCTAGCTGAAGTTCTACATCATATTGGGCACAGGTGGCATCTCTCTTAGCACCACTGAACTTGCCATCGGTCTTCACCTTGAAACGTAAGACATAAATTAACGTCTTATAAAAAAAAATTAAAATGAGAATACCCCATTAAGATTATGTGCAATACAAACTTCTGGTATCACCGCTATCTTCTAGAACCAGTCAGCAAGAGAGGCCGGTCAAGGTGGAGGCCAAGGCTAAAGTAGTGATTGAACTGATGTTGTCTGTCCATGGGTAAGTAGGCTATCTTCTCAAGGATAAGTTTTACGGGGGAAGCATCAATGGCTAACATGTAAATGTAAATCACAACAATAGATAAACAGTGTTTCCATAACTTGAAGTTACAAAAATCTGACAACACTTGAAGTCTGAGATGAGCTGTATTCCTACTTTCTGCTTTTGTCCTGTAGGATGGCCAAACCACTCCAGGTTTATTTCGGTGGAGATATCAAAGGAGAAAGTGCTGTGAAGTCTTGGGACGACATCGGGTCTTTGATTGAATATGAGTTCCGAGTAAATATCCCCTTGTAAATTTTTTTTGTTACTTCACTGTGTTTATATAGCTGTTTGAAAAGCATGTTATGCATTACCGGTGTTCATTATTGACTTGATTTGCCTTGAGTGATGATCAACACTTTTTGAGTCAACTTGAATTTGAAAGTAGCCTTTGATGCTCACTAACCAGATAGCCAACCATGGGAGGCCTTTAAAGTCATTTGGCACAGCTTCACTAAATATCCAGTGGCCCAAAGAGAGCGCCGTGGGGAAGTGGCTTTTGTATCTCACCGATATTGAGAGCGAGGGCCTGGATCAGATCACCTGCTCCCCAGAGAAGGAAGTCAATCCTCTTCGACGTCTTGGGGTATGTTCAGTCTTAGTATTCATCACACAGAGTAGTCTGCCTGCAACAATAACTTTTCTTCACTTAAGTTTGATCTAACAAAATGAACTTGTGTTTAGGAATCAAAATCATCGCGGCAGAAACGTGCTGTTGAGGAGCGGAAAACACGGGAAGGAGGAGGTCTTAATTCTCTGTTTGCTGAGAAAAGGAAAAACAAAACACTGGTAATTATACCTACTGTATGCAATAGCATGGAGTACAGAACATCATTCTGTGAACATGAGTATCAAGTGGAAGCTGATGGGTAAACTGTCTTATTATTGTGTCTGTGACAGTCCTGCCATAATGGAGTGAAATGTGTGGAGATCAAGTGCCCCCTTCAGGGCTTAGACAGTAATGCAGTCATTCGGTTGCGGTCCCGTCTTTGGAATTCCACATTCCTTGAGGTAAGTCAAGGTGCAGGATCGAAATATACTGCTCTTATTTACACACAGTGGTGATTAACTTCATTTTTGTCCCTTCATGTTGTCTTTCAAAACAGGATTATGCCACCTTCAGTTATCTGGTTTTAATGGTCAAAGCATCAGTCAGCCTTGATGTGTCTGCACAGAACATAATCCTAAAAAATGCAGAAACCGAGGTAAATAGTTCTCTTTTGGTGCTACTAATGCTGGGAATAACACAAAAGCCTACTATGAGAGGGGATGTATTTATCATATTGTGATTGTGGTGTGCTGATCACTGCTTTATTTTTACTGCATATGCTCTGGCCAATCATTTTATGGCATTTTAAAAGATGTGTTTTAATCTGTGTCTGTCCAGATGAGAGTCACTGTGTTCCCAGAGAGAACTGTGGCCCTCTACAGTGGAGTCCCTTGGTGGATTATCGTTGTGGCTGTCCTTGCAGGCATTTTAATGCTGGCTCTGCTGGTATTCTTGCTGTGGAAGGTAAGCACCTATAGGACAAAAGGCCCTGTGGAGTTTGGAGTTTTAGGTCATGAAAAAGACTGTTGTTTGCAGTGATTCACTCCCCCTTGACCCCCCTCCTCTTCTAGTGTGGTTTCTTCAAGAGAGCTCAAAAAGACCAGTATGATGCGGCGTATCACAAGGCTGAGATCCATGTCCAGCCATCTGATAAAGATAAAGTCACAGCTGAGGCTTAGGGCCTCATCACATGGGTAAAATAAAATCAAATGTGTGGGCCTCTCAACCAGCATGGCGTGTCTGCTTTAACAGACTAACTTTTGCTTGAGTTCAAAACAAAGAGCTTACTGCCTTACAAAGAGGCAAATCTGATTGCCATTGATTCTTGCTAATGTGTTTTGCATTTGAAGAAAGATTGCTTTTTTATTTTTGCATTATTTGCATTTTGCCAAACTCACAGTCTCATGTCTTACTTGTTCTCTGTGTGCACTGTGTTGTATCTGGTTATATATACTGGTTATGTCTGTCTGTGGTTTTTGAAGGCTTGGTTTGTGCTGAGCTCACTGTGTTTTTTTTCCTAGCAAGCCACACTTGGGCTCCTTGCACTGTCTTTACTGTCAAGCATGCTCTCTTACCAGCTGCCACCAAAATGCTTGTCTAACATTTCCTGTTTCAGATCACTTTATTGATCATTCAACAAACCTCCAGACATTTTTCTTCTTTTTATTCAATCAACTGTTCAATTCAATGTTTTTTTATTTCTTGTCAACAGTGTGGGTTTTTCAATCACGCCAAATATGAAGACACTGTACCCAGATACCACGCTGTGCGTATAAGGAAAGCCCCACGACAATTTAAGGATGGAAAGATACAGCTAAGCCCATTTGAGAAAAAGCAGTGGATGACGACATGGACTGATAATGAGAGTTACTCTTAGAACACAAAGGTCGACATCCATGGTGCTCCCTATGCTTCAGAAGATCTGGAGTCACAATTTCAGTTGCTCATAGAACTCAAGTTTTTTTTGCACACTTGAAACTGAACTTTTTAAAAATGTCTTATTGTTTTGTGTACCATGAAAATACATTGATAGGACATAGCAGGAATTCCATGGAAAACACACCTGGATGCATGGAGAGACAGAAAGAAGAGAACCACAGTGTCTCAAAAGTATACTTGAGGCAATGAACCTCTTTACATGTACAGTTTTTTTGTAGTCTAGTAAGGTTAAAGGTGCGCACATCTGAATATTAAAAACAGGTGCTGGATCCAAAGAACAACGACAAAAAACCCCAAAAGGTCCGCACACTGAAGCTCCAATACATTTTTTGCTTTCTTTTTATTCACCACATGTGACGTTTCGGGACTCACTGCCCTTTCTCAAACATAGTACAGATCTCTAGCAGCCCATACTTATGCTAATTAAGTATCTGACATCACATGATGCAGGTGATTAAAGTGCAAAGGTGCAAGTTAATACTATTATTCACCAGTTTTTAATGTGGTCTAGTGGCAATATTTGATATATTACTGTACTTTAAAATCCTTGTGCTTTGTGATATATTTATTGCACGTTGGCACTTCATTGTATTTCTGCACA
>JAVQKI010019563.1:0-11594 GCA_036025975.1 Nematalosa erebi
TTTATATGCCCGTTTTGTGTGACACTAGTTAACAGTTAGTGGAGATGGCTTATATTATCAAAGTTCAAAATAATCTTTTGTAGCTAATGTTCAAAGGTCTTAGATTTTTCCCCCCTGCGAAAATTCTGAAAGGAGGAATAATGTGACTCATTCTAATCAGTTGCATCGCTCAGGTGTGCCCTGGACTTTACATGTACCTCAGACTGATCAGAATGCTCCACAGTCTACAAAACTCAGTTCACATCCTTATTTCCGACTGTTGCCTTATTCTGGTTAAGGTCATTCTGTTTACATAGTAGCATCACATTCAAAATATGCTCTTAAAGGAGAATATGGTGTGAATCGATCCATAGCCTTGTTGTTCTTGGTCACTGAGTGCAGTTGGTAGGAAAAAGAATGAGAAGATTTGATACAACACTAACCAAGTAGCCAATCGACTGCACAAAAACTCACTTTCAGTTTCATTGTCCTATGCCCCAATCAGTTAGCATTAGATGCTGGTGCGCTATTCATTCTTAGTTGTATCAAATTTTCTGGTTATTTTTTCTACAGACAAGACTTGGTGACTTTAAATGACAAGGCTATGAATTGTATCACACTGGATTTTACTATTAATCAGTTAAAAATCAGAATATGAATTTATATGTGAAGGCGCTCACTGTTTACTCTTTACAGCACTACCACTCCAGATGTTCTTTTTGTTGCCAAAGTTCAAACTTAAAATTAACATCTTGTCCTTTTATGTTGCCACAGTCAACGCAACTGTGATGATGATGGCCAGCAAAAAGATCAGAAAGGCCCTATATGTTTATCAATGGCCCCCAAGCCTAAACGTCAAGCAGTCTGTCCAAAGGTGAAAATAAAGGTAGGCATCTCTACGTAAAGTGTAGCCATGTATATTTGGAATAATACTTTATTCATAATTTTTTATTGTGCCACTTTTATCTAAGAGCATCAGTGTTGCCAGAATACAGTGGCTTGGGTGCAGTGTATTGGATTAGTATGTAATTACTTACAAGAGTTGTAAAACCGCATCTGATGTTGAGAGTCGTGTGGAATAGTGTATAAGTTTGTACAAAAACCGTGCATTCATTGTATGTAGGTGATTTGCATGTTAATCCATGTTTTTAGGCACAGAAGAAAGCTGAGGCCACCATAGATGTACGCACACCTGCAGGAGTTGCCAAGCTTCTCATTAAGCCACAAGATAAGATGACTGCCAAGGAACTCAGGGAAGGTACAGTAGACCTTCACGTGTGCTAAGTCCTTAAAGGAAAAGGCCAGCGGATTTCGATTGTAGGCTCTATGTGTGCATAGGCATTAGTCAAACATTTGAGAAAATTCATGTCAGTTGCTCCCTGCCAGAGCTTGAGCAATTTCCGCTGTTGTAGCCCAATGCTTTTCCAAGGGGTTAGCCAATGGCACTCTCGAAGAGGCGTTCAAAACGCTAGTTGTAAAACACATTTAAGGTTCGACATAGCATGATACTTCGTACAAAGTATTATCAGGATCTCTACACATGAACTTGAGCGGAAGCTGTGGCAGGCAGTGACGTAAATTTCACTTTGCGCGAATGTTTGACACGTGCCCATGCACACGTACAGTCTACAATCAAAATCTGCCAGCATTTTCATTTAATAGTTCAATCCATGCTGCAGAGTTCATATAGTGTTGTTACGAGCTAGTCCCTCAAGTTGGACATTTGTTTTTGATGCAAGAAGAACACTGTAAATGAAGCTGGGTTGAAGAAAATGGTTGGCTTATTCAACATGCCACTTAAATTCAGTGAACAATCACAGTTGCGTTGTTGTTTTTATACCCAGCTATGTCCTACACAATAATGGAACACAAGAGTAGACAGTTGAAAGAGGCTGTCTTTGAGAACCAAATCAGACAGGATGTCCAGGAGGAAAGAGCCAATCGTCTGAGATGGTAGGAGGAGAAGAGCCCATTCATAACAAACACAGATGCCTAGAATGTGCTTGCAGTTTATTACGCCATAGATCTGCATTAATGCAAATGACATCCTTAAACAGGCAAGTCCATCTGGGGAAGGATCCACTTTCAACAGAGGCTAGGGTGAAGATTTTGGAAGAAAGAAAGCTTGCTGCTCACCAGTACATGGTAAGGCAAACAAAAAGATTAAGGAAGTGCATACTTCTGTCTTCAAAGAAATCCATCTCTAGTGTGGGGATTGGGCTCTTAATGGGAAGATGTACTGTGCGTAGACAGTTCCAGAGGCTTTTTTAAATCACAACATAAAAGGCACACTGTCTTATACAGACCATATCTGTAGATGATATGTAGAGGCCTACTCTAAAGCCCATTAGTGATAACAACAGTTCTGTTGACATTAGTGTAACCATTTTCTGTTCTCCGATAGGCTTCATCTTAGTCTGAGGTTTTCCATGAATGATTTATTTATGCTGAGTCCCTTTGTGCTCATTACCTTCTGATGGTCTGTCAGCACTGCTCCAGCACATTGTTGTGTTTTTTTTTTTTTTTCATGTTTGTGTGTGTGTGTGTGTGTGTGGTCGTTGTGCAACCCGGCAGACGTTTGACAGGATGTCCATGGATACTCACCAGCACTTCCTCCCCCTGGGTCCTGTTCTCTGTCTGTTTATGTTCTTCATTTACTCACTTCATATTTTATGAGAAGCCAGCCAGTCGTTTTTTTTTTTCTTTGAGAAATGCTTGGCCAGACGTTTCGCTATTGAACATACTTCTCCAGCTGAGACCTGCTTGCAGCCAAATGGCTAACCCATGGCACAGGCTTACAGATGCGTCTCTTTCCCCCCCGCTCTGCAGATAAAGAGGGGAGAGCTTCATGACCCGGAAGACTTCACGAGGACCCAGACCAAAGTCTCCACCAGGCGGGCTGTTCACAATGTGGGCCAGGTAGGGGCATTGTCTGTTTTTGTCCAGATCTGCATGCCATGCCACATCAGTCCTCTTGCTGGTGCCATACTAATCACAGGAGTGTGTCTGATTATGAAAGGGATAACGGCTGATGAGGTGAGCAGTTCCATGGAAATGATGGCGAGGTGGTAGCGAAGCATGGTGTGGAGTTGCTTCATCAAAATGGTCACCTCGAAGGCCGTTATCCCACTTGTCTCCTGTTTGTATTAAGGACATAATTTTATCTTTAACTTCTTTCTTCTTTTTATTTAGGAATCATGTGCATGAGCTGCAGAAAACAGTCTATTATAGCTACCGTTATTGGGGGAAAGTACAGAGAGAAATACTTTACTACGGTTGTTATGGTTACCATTCATAAGGGCATTGATATGAAACGGTCATTCAAATTTTTCGGATCTACTTCAAAGTTAGCCAGTTATACAAAGTTAATTCCCACCTCATCAGCCAGTCAGACACGAGAATCCCATTGTTAAGGGAGATAACAAAGACATGGTAGTCAGCTTTACAACTGAAGGCCTTTCAGATCATAGCTTCCGTGATAAAGGAATTTCTATATCAACTTGTGTTTCTAAAATGAGTTTGATACAAGTCACTTTATACTAAGAAGTATAAAATGTATAACTTTTGTACTGTATACTAAAATCTACATCTGCCTCATTCCAGCTGCCCGAATGTGTTCCCAGATTCCACACATTCTTTGGGAGCCATCTTGAGATCAGGCAAAGAGCTCTCAGAACCTTCCAGCAGGCAGCACGTAAGGTAAGTCTGTCCTAGGCAATACCATCTGAAAACCAGACCAAACATTGTTGTCCTGCATTGTTTGTACACTATTTTATTAACAATGCAGTAATTTTCTGTATCATTTGTAGATAATTGTATTGCAGAGTTTCTATGGAAGAAAATTGATAAATTTAATTGACTTAAAAATGAACAGAATACAAGACAATGTCAAGATTTTATTTTTCTTCAATTAGGTATAAGTGCTTGTTACATTATTTGTGTTGGGATGTTAATTTCCATGCCTTTTAGGTTGCCTTACGGTGCAGAATGGACAGAAGGCTCTCACGTCTAAGGCAGCTAATGGAGATTGTGGACAACCCATCCAAAGTATCAGTCGATCTAAATGGTAAGGCTAAATTGGAGACGATGGGTTGGAAGGCCTCAGTGTCTACTTCTGGAACTGACAATAAGCAGTGGTGCTTACAGCCGCTCCAAGCTCACAGCGACTTGTGTGGTTTACATTTGTCTCACTCAGAGCTGGAAGATGGGTCCAGTCTTGAGAAGATGACTTCAGCCATGGACTTGCCAGCCTCCTCACCCAGACAGCAGGAAGTCACAGATAAGCTTGTGAGTGTTAACTAAAACAATTATTTTTCAAGTGTTGAAGTGAAATCAGATTAGTGTGAATGTTTGTGTTGTCCTTGCCAGTGCTGTGTTCACGCGAGTGCGCTGTGTTGATGTGACTTGTTCCAAAGCCATTGTGTGATGGACTTTTTCCTTATCTCTCTCTCAGAATATAGACATGCAGGGGCCTGTTTCTGTAACACTGTCAGAGGTTAAGATTGCAGCACAGGGCCCAGCGGCTGAGCTGAAGGTATTCCTACATCACCTCACCTGCCAGTGACCTGGATGCAGCGCTGATCGCTGTATCTTCATGTCTTTTCATGTAATGTCAACACTATTTGCATTTACCTATTTTGGTTCGCAAAGGCAAAGGTGTCCAAGCAGCATGAGCAGGTACCACTCTTGGAGGCTGCAGCCAGTGACAGTACCCTTGTGCTTACCAAACCTCCTGGCACGGGCACCAAGGTAACTCGTTTGCGCTCTTGCCCTCCCCCTCCACATCAGCAGATACTGGTACTTATGATTTGCTATGCCAAATATCAGCATCTTTATTAAAAATATGTAGGCGCTCAGAATTGATAAACAGACCAAGTTGATGTATTAGCCTAGTATTAGTAGTTTATTTTATCGTGACCTCCAGACGTAGTGCATGTATCAGATGAATGAGAGTAATTGAGGAAAATGACATACAGTTCAAGCACTCTGTTCACTTTGTTATAAATCAGATACACATTCTGCCTGTTTAGGGGTGTTTCTTCGCCTTTGGCAGTTACACAGATATTGCAATGAATTACAGATGATTTTCTATCAATGCCATATCTTGACGTTGTTGTGATGCTCAAAGTACAGTCACAGAATAATTTTAGTTTGTCATTCCCACCCTTATCCAGAACTCAAGAAATTAAAAGGTATGCACTGGTGGTGCTAAACTCATTCAGTCCACTTTGCTTATCTGGCATTAAGATAACAACTAGCAGTTGATAGGCGAAAGAACTTGATGATGAAGCATGACGAGACAATGTGTTCCAGATGACATAATAATGTTGTACAAGGGGATTTTGAAGACCTAAAACACATCATCCTTGCATATTTAATTAAGATCATTATTTTGGGGGGAGTTTAAAGTTGAAAAGAAACTTGCTTTCAGATCCTCTGTACGTCTAATATATGTGGAGAAATTGACAATAAAGCTGACTAAATGGAATAACCCGGAGTCAATTAGCCCATATCCCTGTTCTTTAAGGCAGCCGAGTGCTGTCAGTAGGTGTAAGAACGACAGCATTTCCTACAATGTAGACCGAATTTGTGAACTGGGAGTTAATACTAGCAGATGGGAACATAAGAAAGCGAAACTTCCTTGCCTTCATCAGTTAACGTTGGCTGCCGTTTTGCTATTTGTTTATGTTGTACCAAATTTGGTCGTTCTCATACCTACCAACAGCATTCGGCAACGTGATTCATTTCGGATAATCACTTTGAAGCGTGATCAAAATAAAAACTACATAGTTTCTGCTCTTCATCTGAGGCTGATTGAAAAAAGAAAAAAGAAAACGAAAACATCCAGGGCTTTAACCCCAAAATTCTAGTGCTTTAGCACAAGTGTCTTCTCATAACTCACTTTAATGTGACATGAGTTACATTTGTTCTAACCTACAAAATCAAAACATTTGAATCCAGTCAGCAGCACTCTGTTTGGAACAGAAGCCTAGCATGGTGTAACTGTTTATAATTCCATAATATGGGATTTCTAAACAGCTGGAGGTCACATCGGCCACTGGTGACCCTATTAGCCCTTGAGCTCCTGCGGTCGGCCTTTGAACGGCCCAGCCGAGTCCCCAGGAGCGCCTGTGTGGGATCCAGCAAAGCGTGCTCAGACAGTTAAGTCAGCTATCTTTAGCTCGCCGTGTTTATGCAATTCCTCTTTTTTTCACTTTCCCATCGCTTGACATCCATAAATATTCCCTCGCTGCCAAGTTCAAGGTCCCCACTTTAATGACCATTGCATAAACACAACTCATTTTAAAGAGCCGTCTTCCGTCTGCGTCTCTGTCGAGCCGCGGCTGTGGTGTCTCTTAGCTACCAGGGTGCGCCTCGCCTGGAGCTGTCTCTCCTCGGTAGCAGAAACGCAGAGATGAGCAGGAAGGAAGTGTTAATGTCTTACTGCTTATCCCTTCACCATCCCTGTGCCCTGTGTAAACATGGTGTAAAATGTGAATGTGCATTGTGAAAGTTGATGTCTCTCCTTGTCTCTTCACTTTCCCCCAGTAAAGTGCTACGATGGGCCGAGAGCCATTCCACTTCAGTCTGTGGATATGGCCATTGAGAGCTCCCTCTTAATTGTTGAGTTGATAGATCGTTGTTATCAAATGCCCCTAACAGTGAAGTGGCCAGTTATTTATTTATTTGTCATGGCTGTTTCAGAGTTGTATAATTGTTGCAGATGTTCCCTAAGTAAATGGAGAGGATTTCGTGTACAATTTTTGTCAAATTAACTTTCTGAAATTAATTCACTTTTTGTGAAATTACCTTTCATTAAGTCCAGACTTGCTTCTCCTTCCACCCTAGGACCTGCAGCCTCAGGTGCCCCAGCGCCCCCCCTCCTGTCCCGAGCCGGACTCGGAGGAGGAGAGGGAGAAGGAACGGCGGAGGAGAGAGGAGAAGAGGAGGAGGCGCGAGGACAGGAAGAGACGGCAGAGGAGGAGAGAGGAGAGGAAGAGAGAGGAGGAAAGGAGGGAGGAGAAGAGGAATGAGGAAGAGAAGGGAGAGACGATGGCTGAGATGATCCATCTGTCATTCGCTGCCCCCGCTGGACTGATGGAACCCCCTCCAGTACACCCCCTCCGCATCTTTGTAAGGCACAAGACCACCATTGCACACCATTACATTTCATAGACATACATAACACACACACTCAACACTTAGTAACTGTAGCCCAAACACTTACTCTTCGCTAATGAGTGATCATAGCATGACGTAGTTGAAATATGCTGTGTTTTGGCTTGACTTGGTGTGTTATATATTTCATTTAATGGAACAGTTGTGTAATATTGCCTGATTATGTTTATTTAAAAAATGTGAAAGTGTATTATGCTCAGTTCAGCAGTGGAATTATTAGATTATGTTAACATACAGCTGTCCCCTGTGCCCTCCCTTCCCATGGGCAGAACCCCTGCCCTGGTCTGCATGCCTACAGGCCCAGCCTGGCCTACATGGAGTGTGACCTGGAGTTCCACCTGTGCCCCCTGCCCAGATACACCGTTTCCAAAGGCAACATCGCCGGCATCCACACAGTGGGAACGCAGAAGAAGTTTCTGGATCGGACGGTGAGCTGCTCTCACAGTCATAAATCTGCTCTAATGAGAGGCAATAAAATTGCTCTGGTAACAATGACTGTAGCTATCATTGTGTCAACAGGGTTAGTTTTACCCACAGACATTTTAATGATCCAAATAAACACCATAGCAGAGATAATATATTTGTATTTGATAATACTAGACTCACATTGTTACAAACACTGCGGGTGGGTTTATTTAACTGCAGAATGTTATCCGCGGGGTCATGACCTGGAAGAAGTTCTCTGGAACCGCCTTGTCTATCCTGTCCAGCAGTTCAACCCTCACCAGCAACTGGGCCCCTCACATGTAAGACCCACAAACTGACAATAGCACAGCTAATCCGAATCCACTCTGTGTAAACAACCAATGCTGCTTAGATATGAAACTGTGAATCCCTCAGGATGCTACGTCTTTGCCTTTGCTTACACCATTCCTTCCATGCTGTGGCCTTGCCAGATGTCACTTTGAAGTGTTTTGTAGCTGACTGTTAATAGAAAAGCAGTAGCTGTGGCAAATCCTGGTTTCATAATGGTTTGGTGCGTCAGGTAGCACACATGCGCCTGTGCAATTTCCTTCTTGTAAAGTGCTCTGAATAGAAGCAGTTGATAAAGGGTGAATGTAAAAGTGCTTTTACGTTGTCTCAAGAGGTTGTTACAACAAGGCTTGAAAGGAGTTAAAATCTTTTTTTTTAAATGTGACATGTACGTCACTCTCAGTGATGGACCAGATTGCCAGAGGACCAGGTTGCCAATCAGGTCTAGTCAACTGGTGGTTTAGTGCTGAATGAGGCTAAAGTGCTCCACAGAAAGCTTTGTAGCCCCAGTCAAATAAGCATTACGTAATGGTCAGTGCAGCCCTTTCTGGTACACTGATTGTTGAGGTAAATCAGTGCTCAAAGAATGAATGGCGAAAGGCCAAAATTTGTCCTAAAATATCTGAAATTTTTAGCCAGGCTAGCGCCTAGTGCCTCCTCTCAATATTGCATTTCACTCCAAAGGCTTTGGTTTGCTTCGAAAGAATTGAATGTGGGCCAGTCAGCAAACAGAGGGAGGGCTGTGTCCTCGGTGGGAGGGCTAAAAGCGATGTCGCAACCAAGGGTTAGAGAATGGTTGAAAGCATGCCCAATAGCTTTAAAGTTTACAGACAGTATTTGCCCAACAGGAAGCAAATGTAATATGTAAGAGTTCAGACCAAGATGTGTTCAGACCAAGTGTAATGATGGAAAAAAAAGCCTGCTCCACCAGGCAAGGAAATTGTAAAAGGGTTGGTGCTAAATTTGTTCATGAGCAGAATGACATACTTTTGAGTTTGTTTTCATTTTACCGGCCAACCAATGACCAATACCTCAATTATTACTGTATTGAAGGAAGAGGAGCATGGGGATTTACAAGGAATAAGTCAACATTGCATGTACTGTATTAATGGATTTTTTTTCCCTTAAAGCCTTAAAAGGCCTTAAAGCTATAGTCCAGAGCACTTCCAACCATAACCTTGTTGTCTAAGCTCACTGAGTGCGGTCGGTAGGTAGAGGAACAAGACAGTTTGGTACAAGATAGACCGAATAGCCAACAGGTAGCTATCGCTAACTGAGCGGCACCATAAGTTCACATTCGGCGGCATTTCCCATGGTACCATTCTTTAAGTGTTAACTGTCAGTTCGCTATTCGGTCAATGTTTGTGTGTTCACTATGTTCATAATCCTCTCATTCTTCTTCCTATCCACAGCACTCTATGAGCTCAAACAAGTACTCCATTTCCTATTGCTTTTAAAGTTGTTAAATTAAAGAAAATAGTCAAATAAAAAACATTTTTAAAAGAGTTAAAAGAGATGCCCTGGCTGTTCAGGGATACTCCAAAATTATACCAAGTGTAGAGCGCTTCGTGCATCGGCATATCCTCGACGTTGAAGAAACACCCATAATCCTTTGCGTACATACAAAAGTTTGCGGATTTCAAAACGGCAGCAGCACCGCAGCAGAACAAATTGATCTCAAACGCTAGAAAGGTTCTCAGCCTTTCCACTGAAGCAACCAACTCGCAAGAAGGCATCCTAACAAGGCAGCATTCTCGACATTGAGAAACAGTGCCTGTCTATCCATTTCTAAATATAGCCTCTTATAACTTTGCGTGTGTGTGAGCGCCAAAAACTCATTCCTGCTATATACTCTGTCTGACTCAGGTTGGATAATGGCTACCATCTTAGTATGTGTTGTAATGCAGGGAGTGTTTTGTAAGCTGCATTGGATATTGCCTGCTATCTGAGGGAGTTTTTAAGAGTTTGTTTTCCTCTGACAGTTCTGACCCTTTGAATCACGCCCTGTTGCCCCTTCAAGCCCCGTCACCTCTTAACGACCTTCCTGAAGAGATAAGGACTGAGGTCCAGGATGGACAGTAAGTACACAATCATGTGCCATATATGTATATGATACTTGACCTCTGATATTGTGTAGCTGACATATTCAATGGGGGCATGAAGTTTGTGTGCGTGTTGTACGGTCTATACTAGATAGCGCGAACATAAATAAGGCATTGAAATACAACTTGGTGCCTCTTTACCCATCTTATCTGGTGTGTGTGTGTGTGTGTGTTTTTGTGAGTGGTTGTGTGTGGAGGTGTTTTCTGTAACTCACCACGATATATTTTTCAGAACTGAAGGTGAGGAGGTGACCCTCACTCCTGCCATGGTGCGTGCCCAATTTGCCCACCTAGAGTGCCAGGATGCTGCTAAGGAGGTCACCAAAGCCGACAGGTAGGCCCTCCGCCATGGAGACGTCATGGGGTCATATATGGAAAAGCCCTGTTAAAAATATATATGATTCTTATTCGTTGTACTAGAATAATGTAATTACATGACCATGTAATTAATATGTATAAACCCTAGACACTATTTTCTATTTTTCTGTGAATTAACAAACGTTTTTTGAAAGATCAAAATGGACATACACACAAAGAGTTCAGACATCAGTTGCTTGACATTAGTGAGGACAGTGAACTTACTGTGATCGATTTTGTTTAGTTGCCAAGTATGAGCTTTAATTCATAAATACATCCAGTATGTGGTCTATTTCCTAGAAACTCCGTCTTCCACTGTTTTCAGTTAGACTGACGTCACGCTCCGCTGCTCCCTCCCTTCAGCTGGAGTGGGCTCTGAACACTCCGAAAGTGAAACGCTCTGAATAAACGAACGACAGTTCCATCCACACTTTTACGAACGGTTTCAAAGAACCAGAGCGTGATCAGAGCACTTGGAGTGGCAGTTTACGAACGCACCCCTTTTGTCACCCCTCCAAGCATTAAAGCGTGTCATAACAGTTTTATGTGGGGTTGAGTAGTTAGTAGTTTTTACTCTCACTGGGTCGTTTTACTGGGTTGTTGCTCTGTTTTTGTCAGCTGTCAAAGCGAGAACCGGACTCCACATGCTATGCCATCATCCATGGTCTCAATATCCAGGTGAGTTTGTCCCCTTTTACTTAGCGCATACCTGTAATACACAGCACCAAACATTTACAAGTGTTTGTTTTTATAAATGAAGGTTTTTATGAATGCTATCAGCCCAGTTCATGGTCTACAGCAAGTCCATCAGGCCTCAGTCGGCCACCTGCTCTAAAGATTTGAAGGCTTTAGTCCAAGCTATAAACTAGGAACAGAATAGCTTTTGTCCACAAAAACAAAAGGCTGTCCTTTCCCATAAAACTCACAGAACCTGCCTGTTTAAGATGGCTTGGCAAAGCTATTTTTTTCAGAGAGACGGGTTTTTAAAATCAGTCAATTAGCTTAAAAGCACCAGCAAGATGACAAATGAAGTAGTTGTCTTTGATCTGTGTTTATGTGTACATTTATGTTTATGTTTAAAGTTCTCAGCATCCACTTTTGTTCAAAGCGACTTACAGTGACATCAATAAATATTACGATTAATACAAAGTGCATCGAAAGAGTTTGTAGTGATGTCATGGAGCCTAGATAGCCTAATGGACTAAATGGAAATAAAGAATAGCA
>JAVQKI010019588.1:0-12263 GCA_036025975.1 Nematalosa erebi
GAATGTGCAAATGTTGCTTGAAAGAGTCCTACTCCTACTCTGTCTATGGCTGAATAGGTCCGTTGAGGATTGACACAAAGCAGCGATGCTCTCAGCCGAGATAACAGAGGAGCAGACCACCAGACAGTGGACAGCTCTGCCAGCGTGGCAGGGATCACAGAGTAGTGTGTGTGAGTGTGTTTGGGTGGGGGTGGGAGTGGGAGTGGGGATGAGGGGGTGGGGTTACTAGTCTGCAGACTCGTTTATTTCAGCCTCATCCCCTCCACATGATCGCGCTCAGGCAATCGGTCCAGATGGGGAGCGACCAAGAATGACAGCTTGATACGAGCTCTGCAGTGGAACCCCAGCTGAGATGAGGCTTGGCCAACCCCAAGTTTGCCTCTCGGTACAAATCTGAATAGGACCTCTGAACCTGAGATACAATGAGCACAATCAGACGTCCTCATTTCATACATCTCCAACGCGCCTGTGGGAAACAGCGTGGCATTATTGAGATGGGAAGAAAAACAGAGAGCTCGCGCTGCAATTAAACCCGATGCAAGAAAAATACGGCCGGGCCAAACCCACTCACTGATGGGGATACTTGAGCTGGGGACACTATCTGAAGAATAACACTTTAGTCAGCATGTTTCTTCTCAAACAGGAAATTCTGGGACACAGTCCACCCCGAAACTTCCAAAATCAGCTCAGAGAGTTCAGAGGGCTAAGACAGGAAAAGAGAGCACTAATCCCTCTCACAAGGTCTGCAGCTAGTGAAAAATAAGCCACACAGTATGGCTGGCCTGACCTGTAGCTTGGCATGACCAGTACAGGGAGGTCCATTCAGCAGACAGTGAAGAATTTACACAAACACACCATTCAAAAGCTAATTCATTGCAGACAAATGACAAAGGCATTTCAAAAAGTCGTCTGAAAGGCTCGTCCGGTATAGTCATTTAACCGCAACCAGGGAGAGCAGTAACATTTACGGCCCTTCGGCCTAAAAGTACACAATACAAATGTTAACACACCACTGTTGTTACTTTAGTTTATACTTTCACTTGCGTCTCCTCTGTGACAGAAAGATTTGTATGTATTTGAATTTGATGATGTCAGGACAGGTTGTAACTCACCCAGTGTTCGGAAAGGCCTCTGATGGGGTACCAGAGAGAAGAAGCCAGGCTTCAAGGCATTGGTGATTATGACATCAAACAGTTCCTCAAAGTCTTTCCTGAAAAAGTCACAGGGCAAAACTATTCAGCACAGCTAAGCCTGAGGTCATTCTTTGGCCAGTGCAAGCCTCTTGGACAGACAAGAGCACTACAGCTCATGTAAACACAACTGCATGGAAAATAGAGCATGGATGACAAAAAAAATGACAGCAGGAATGTGTCTAAGATAAACTTGATGGAGCGGGATGGAGACTGCATGCTGAGTCCTTGAAGGGTTAGTGGGGTTATTGTTTTAAAGTTCTCTTTCCAAAGGCCCCTGGACAGCTGAGGCAGCATCCGGTCTCCGGGGCTTATTCTTAAAGTAGACCTGCTTAATGGCGGCAGTGGGGTAAGGTTTGCTATTCTCAATTCCTGGAGTCGCAATTTGCAGAACATTTCAGGGGAAAGAGAATCTTTCCACCGCAAGCATACGTAGGCAGCTGGAGCTGAAGCCAAGTCAGGTCATGAGCAAGAAAGACTATAAAGCTCTTTATCACACAGCTGTGAAAGAAACATGTGGGGGGAAAGAACAGGTCCAAATTCACAGATGCCAGATTAAGTGCAATCTGTTTTGACTATCCAAGACATTCCAGCTACAATGACCAAGATTTGAGATTTGAGATAAGTATTGAATGCATCAACATTTTTTTTCAGTGTAAGTATTTCTGATTGGACAATTGACATGAAATTTTGGCCAGGCATTGGTATCAACTTAAGACAGCCACATATGTAAAGAAATCTCTCCAAATAGCAGCAGGCGTAATAAAGTGAAATATCAGGGGGAGTGAGTTTTGAACACACCCAGAAAAAGCTGTAAACCAAGGAAGGAACCAGCTTAATCCATCCGTAGCTTGAAGGTACATAACTTGGTAGTCATGCCTCTCACAAATTCATCTGCATATAAATTTACACCTGTCTAGAAGATTTTGGTGGACTACAAAGGTGTTCTAGCAGAACATCTTGTGATGAGTAAAGGCAAACAAATATAACTGTTTTAAACACATTTCAAAACTACCGCCTTCTAAGCACCACTAGGGCAGAGTGGGAGAAACATCATTCCACTGTCAACTGGACACTTTCAAAAATTCATGGAGGTTACCTATTCTGGGAGTCACATGGATAATCAGTAGAGTAGCTGAAGACCCAAGGACCCCTCAGAAAGATCTTAAGGACTTGGAGGTAGATGGAAAATGTGTTACAGAGGAAACAATATGGTGCCCATATTGAGGCACTCAAGAGCAACTCTTCTGATATCCCTCTTCTTCCCTGAATGGAAAAATTGCAAGGGGCTTCTGTGAATGTCCAGCTGATGGTAGGGTGATGCTCCAAGACTGATAATGGCCTCAATGATGCTTACTGGAGTTGTCTTACTGAGGTTTTGAAATACATGTGTGAACAGCTAGATTGATATGCCTTTGCAACAATAAAGTTGTAGGTGTCTCAGTAGAGTTCTACGCCATTTTTCTTGGTGTGTTCAATACTTTCCCCCCATCATTTTGCTTAGTTCCACATAACAATATTTTTGGGCTTTAAAGTTCTCATCTCTTTACATGTGTGGATTTCCAATCAGAAATACCTGCACTGAAAAAAATGTTGACGCATTCAATACTTAGTTTAGCCGCTGTAAAACATAATACATGAATGTAGTGTAGTTGAAAGGGAGGAAGAAAAAGGTAATACTTTAATACTAGCTCTTTTAAAATCACTGTCATTCACATGTGCACATTCTTCTGCGATTAGATACTTATAAAGCTGTGCAGCAAAGGTGAGGTGGCAGGAGTCTGGTTGCATGACACTGGTCAGCCTTGGGCATGTGTGGAACAAACAAAAAGGTTCAAATTCAGAGAAAGTGCAAACTGTTTTCACTACACAATTCAGCCACAATGACCAAAATTTGAGATTAGGTATTAATTAAGACAGCAGGGCAGCAAAGGTGAGGTGGCTGCAGTCTGGTCGTGTGGCTTGCCCAGAGCCAGCAGACCTCAGAGGTCTCAAAACGTGTGGCCCCTCCTGGGACGCATGTACTTTGACAGGCCCCAGAAAAACAGTGCCTTACTGACAAATTCAGGACCCAACTGAGTGACTGAACACTTTCCTACAGATGGTCAGGGGCAGGGGCTGTCTATGCCCGCTGGAATGAGCTTACAGGAGAGGCCTCTGGGGAGGGCTGGGTGGTGGAGCTGTAGTTACTTGCTGCTTAGACTACAGCACTCAACAGAGAGGTTCATATACAGGCCAATGTATGCAAGTTAACAAAGGCCTCTTATTCACAGATCTTGTGATGGACATGGCCCAGCCTGCGAGGCTTGTATTTCACCTCCAGCTTATCTTGACATAAATCTACGTCTCCACGTCTTGTTAACATGCCCTGCGAAAACAGTCGTCTGCACTGGTATGACAGGGTACCCCAATCGACTAACCCGTCCGTGCGGAGGCAGCGCACGTTTAGAAGGGTAAAAGGCCACTGGGACGCAGGGGACGCCGGGAGCAGCTGTGGAAGCAACAGCAGGGGCTTGTGGGAGACCAGCGAGCGGCCAGGCCGGGTTATTTGACAGGAAATTGCTGAGGGAAAAGCCTGTGCCACAGGAATCCCAAAAGGCCCAGCGGGCGGTCCAGAACAAACGCCTTCCCTTTCTCCCAAAGCCCCGCTCGCCGAGCAGCTCTCTCTTTCAAACAATGCCCCCCCCCCACCTCACTGTCATAACACAAGCGGAGCTGCGGAGCCTCTGGCCAGGTGGTTGCTGGACTCACTACCACTCTGGAGTCGGGCCATTTTAATATAAGGGAGCTTCTGTGGGACTACGGCTCTGATAAACTACCACACATGTCTGTGGGACATCTGCTGGTGAGCCTGGCCAAGACCGTAAGTGGGATCAGGGTCTAATAGCAGCCTGCCGACCACAGAGCGCACCACCAAGGCCACAGACAAAGGACAGAGCCCCCAAGAGCAACTGCCCTGAGTGGTTATGGTGGCGGCCACGTGAAAATGAGTGGGTAAGGGTGGTGGGGTGAGGGCTGTGTGTGTGTGTGTGTGTGTGTGTGTGTGTGGTGTTGATGACTGCATCATCCCAAGAGACACTCACCCCAGGATATGCTCACAGACCAGTCGACAGTAGTCGCTGTGCGAGCTGGTGATGAGAAGCAACACCTTGCCGGCGTTCTTCATCCGGCGAAGCCAGGCCTTGACTGAGTCCGAGCATGGTTGCAGGTAGCGCCCTGGGTTCCGCTTCACTCTGGGAAAGTACGTCCCAGCATCCTCTAATCAACAAACACACACACACACACACACAGCAAGGGCAAACTATTAACATCAGAGCAGTCTCAGATAACAGGTTTTGTAAAAACTAAAAATCACATATGGGACAAAGAAGTTCAATTTTGATCCTCCTTGGCTCACTGACAGTTGAACTAAAAATGAAGCAGGTGCTGAATATATGGGCAATAAATAAGTCACCACCAGCAAGGCCAATACAAGGCATGGTACAGAGAGCAGAGAACTTAATGGGCTTCTTCAGTGGTATTACAAAGAGATTTACAGTGTAATCTATCTACAGATAGAACATGGATGCTCACTTAAAAAGATTGTTAAAGTGTAGGCCAGATGCTGGACACAGCAGGGAATGAGTCCTTTTGTAATTCACTGGGTCCTAATAGCATTACCAGTTGCAGTGTGACTGTAGTCTACTCAGGGTCATCCCATCACACCCATGCGTCTGCTCAGCTTACTTCACTTACTGTAGCTTGGAGGTGGGTGACTCAGACTTTTATGATCATTTCGTTTAGTAATTCAGACATTTTACCGTTAATTTCCAGTCACCACCAACAAGCACATTCCAAGAGTAACTGTTCTCTGAGTTTCTCTCGTGAGCAGCATGCTGCGTCATCCACCCACTGATTTAATTAAACAAAACAGTAAAGATGTTCCACTTCAAAAGTCATACCCCATGTGTCCCTTATACTACTCTGTTTGTCTGTTTTTCGTTTGTTTTTTTAGTGCACATAAAGACAAACAGAAAATTCTTGTTTTCATGAACGCAAATGGTGGCATTTATGCATGTACTTCTTTCACAAAGCCAAGTCTCACCAAGGGTAAACAAAAATGTTCAGGAAACAAATATCACAGCAGAGAATCCCATGTGTACCTTTTCCAAGGGTGTGATGTACGTGTTTATGGTTTTTGTGCGTTTCACGGACATTACCTCAGAAGGCCCATGAAGTAAAACTGAGGTCAGCATTTGGAATTCATTAGAGATGAAGTGGCACATGAAGAAAGGCAAAACCATACTTTCCCTCCAACAACATAAAGCCCCCAGCACAGGAAGTGTGTTAGGGTTTACACTGGGGAGGAAGAATGTGGAGCGTATGTGAGAAGTGGGACACGTCTATTTTCATAAGCCGAGGGAGAGAAGGCCTCAGAGGACAGAAAGCACACCCTACTCAGCCACGTGCAGCAGACACAGGCCAGAGAAACCCAGCAGGAACTCACCTGAGGTTTTAGCCTAGGCTACAACACACTCTACACCATTACTGCACAGGCATCAGTTCAGTCACCTACACTGAGGTTTTCAAACACCATACATAGTGGGCATGGTGGTCCAAGCATGGGTCAGAGGAGGATAACAGACGGGTACGGTATATAACTAGCACAGAACGACCTAGGATGGGGGGGAATGAAAGGCTGGTAATAAAAATGGCTTCAAACATACAGTACAGTCACAGTAGGCCAGTACAGATGAATGCATTATTCTGCACTAAAGCTCACTAAAGCCACGCTATGGAGGAACTGAATGTGATGCCCCCTGGCATCAACTCTACGCCACTTAGCGCTCAGATGGTACCCAGATACCCACACACATTATAGCTGAATGGTCCTACCAGATAAACGTTACATGGTGCATGTTGTAGAGTGCACTGCCACTGGCAGGCAGTGTGGCATCAGACTGAGGTTGGAGCCAATGTTTGAAAGTAAAATAACTATGGTCTTAATTATGCATATCTCTGTTCAAATGTCTAAACCCTGCGACTGTGACACTTGACGAGATCCTGGGTGTTTCCTTCCCCTTGTAAACCCCCTAACAACACGCAAGTCAGTGATGAAAGATGATTTCTCTACCAACACTGCTCTCTGGTGGCAGAACAAACACACTCTAAGTCTATAGAGCGGCTAACATACAAGTACCAGTGGAGAGTGAAACTCATATGGGCTAAAAATAATAAAACACATGTACATGTCTGGATATTTCAATTTATCCACTGCCATTTAAGTGCCCTTATTTGAAATCACAAGACAATCTGTATGGCAATGCATGCTTGACTGATTGCAGTTGTCAGATGCTATGTCAGAATAGAAATGCAGAATGTAGAATGCAGCCCGAGATGTTTATGTTTATAGGTTCTTGGCAGATGCTTGTATGCAGCCACACACAATATACAGTAAAATCATTATTTAAACATGATTTATATAAAAACAAAAACAGACACAGTAATACTTTTACAGATGGTTAAATTAATACAAATTTAGATACACATCAATTCGGCTCATTTTTTTAATTTAACAACTTACAAAGGCTAGTAAAAGTGACAATCACTGACCTAATCAATAACAAAATGAATCACCAGCCCAAAATACTGACAAAAAAAAGACAAAACAGTAATCCTAATATGGTGGCTCAGCCACAGTCATGCCCTGTAATGCAGACTCAAAGTATGGCAAAAAGTGTGGAGGTGCAGCTGTAGCCATGATGCAGACTCTAGGTAGACAAAGCAAGGCAAAAATGACTAAATGAGGAAACACACTATAAAGATCAAGGGACATTCAGTAACATGGCTTGTGATTTATTTAAGGAGATGTTGCCCTCTTCTGGACAAGTATAGAAGTGCATCTCCGCCACACAGTAGAAATGCAGTATCTTGCAAACTACAATGCATTTCTCATGCCACAACACAGGACTAAACTGACAAAACAAGATATATAATCTGACATTACAGAAGAGCCACCCTTATAGTTAATTTGCCTGCTAATTTTAGAGGATATTTTAACAATGTGACCCTTTTTGATTGCTTCTGTCCAAATTTTGTTGGTGTTTGTAGGTCAGCTTTGGATGTACTAACCTATAAGCACTATGTATAGCTCCTTGAAAAAAGGTAAAATTCATTATTTCATGCTACGATTATAGTCATGCAACGATTATATGTGTGTGATGAGAGCCTGACATTTCCGTTTGTCATGAGAGAATCATGCTATGAAACAATGATTATGGGAGTGAGGATATTTGGCAGATATGGCTATGTGACTGGTCGGTCTTTACCAGTCAGATTCAAGTCAGATCTGCACTCCATTGCACGCCCATTCAAAACTGGTGTGTCTAGAGAGGAGATTCTTGCAGAAGCTTGAGTCAATCACAAATAAACATAAACACAAAACACAATGTCCTTTTTGCTAAAACTATCATGATGATGCTGCAGCTTGACGAATTCCGACCTGGCCCAGCATGTCAGCAGGTGGCGCTGTTGGATGTTTACAGTTTTCCTCCAAACAATCACTCCCTCATTCTGCACTGCTCCTCTGGGACTCCTCTCTGTGTCCCTGACCGCTCTAGATCACACATTTACAGTACATGTGCGAGCCAAATGCAAAAGGTCGTGACAAATATCAAAGAAATACGTCACGCAAAATACTCAAATTCAATTACAATAATTTATTCAATCAAATTTGAGTATAAAATAAATAAATGAGGAAAATAAAATTGCATCTACAATAAATGATGAGTAATGCAAGTCTGGTAATGAAAAATGTTGATCTTACAAGCTGTCTGAGGTGACTAAGGGTCATATCTAGTCATTCTCTTTCTGTGAGATTCTCTTATTCTCCAAAGTTAAACATCCTCTGTGACTAAAGTTGGCACGGACATGAGGGGCACCCATGTGGGGAGAGGGCACGAGGAAAAGAGAGGGTCTCTGGGTGGACACTGTTCTGCAGATCGTTATCCTGCCCTGCTGACTGGACTGCATGTACCGTGAGAATGTGCTGAAAAATCGTGCAGCTTTACAAAAACATCATTTACCCTTCTTTAAAGCATAGAGACCATTTCCCTTGACCACCCACGACTACTAAATGAACACGTGCCCACAATTTTTGAAAGTGGAGGAGCATTTACAGGAAATGAGTTCAAAGTATTCTCACAGAGGAATGTTTTGTCTGAGGATGTCCCTGCTGATCATCAGGGCAATTTCACCTGCGTAAGAGACAAGCTCTACTCCCTCTACTCTTTCAAACAGATCCACCCACATGTTCTACAGCGCAGAGCAAAGCCTCATGTCAGACTGACTGACAGAAAGAGACACATAATGCAGACACACACACACAGACCCATTTAAAGAGCAATCACAAGATGGAGAGATCAACAGTCGGAGTGGTAATTACCCTCCACACCAGAACTGTTTTCAACCACAGACATGGCTAAAAAAGAGCATCAGAACTAAAATCAGAACTAAAGCCTCCACGCTTAATTGAAATACTTCAATCTTGTCACCCCAAATCATAAACTGAAGGTAGAGAGCTACAGGTTGCTGGACTGAGTTCAGTTACAGTAAGCCACACTCTCCACATGCCCACATTTCTATGCCAGCTCAGGGCCATGTTTTACAGCGTGCATAACGCCTACATTCTCAGCAAACTGAGTCAATGAAGCATATATCCTAACTGTGAGAGCTATAATCTTGCATGTGTTTTCTAAAGATGTATTACCTTACTTACCCTCATCCCATTTCCTCCCTGCACATGTGTTCAAATTGGGAAAGCCACACAATCTTTAAACCGGAGCCAAAACTTAGCAAAAATACCACAAAGAGCAGCACATGGGGGCACTGGGCATTGGGAACTGTTTTTTCTGCTTGTTGTGCATGGTAGATAACAAGATTTGTGAGTGACGGTGGTAATAAGTGCAAGATGCGCTCTGAGGTCAATTCTTTGATTTATGGGTACTCTCCTGCGGCACCCGCCTGTACGGCCATGCCCATCATGTGACCGGCTGTCTGCTCTAGAAATTCTCTCCCAACTCTTGTCTCATGGTAAAGGATGAGCGCCACAGCAGACACTCTGCACAGACAACAAAGCTCCACCAAGTGACCGCAAGCTCCCTGCCTGCCTTGCTGTGACGAGTCAGACGGAGCACAATTATGCCTTTTCAATGGAGTGGCCAGCCATATGGAGTGACCCTGTAATGTGACTCAGCATTACAGGTTGCCATCAAGCCCATTCCATTCTCGCCCAACCATTTACTTTGTCTTTCTCTCTCTCTGAAGGTGTCTCTTCTTTTCTGCCTGTAGTGAACGTGGCACTGTGCAGCTTTCTACAGCAATACTAAGTCAACACAATACAATGCCTCGGTAAATGATGGGGCTTGGAATATAGTCACTTTACCACTCTTTATCACACTCAAGGGCATTATGGAGAGGTATTCTACATTTCAGGAAAATTCATTCATGGATGAAGTTCACAAGTTAACACAAAAATAAATTCTACTTTGGGTGGTTAAGTGTTTCCTTTGCTATAAATATGCCTTGCCACAATTTACTTGATGTCGATGTCTGATGTCCTACCACTACACACAAATATAGGAGGTCACCAAATTAGAAGTGAACAATGCATGGCAGTGAAGAAATGCAAGAGTGGTTTCTGGGATACCCATGTGAGGTTAAGCAGGGAGACTCTGACGCCAGTTGCACAGTCATGCCCTTTTTGAGGTAAAAGTGTGGACTTAGCAATCTGTCATTACAAAAACCTAAGATCTATAACAACATGCCTGGGTGGGTCTACAATACCAAATTCTAGATAAACTAGTACTGGGGATCTCCACTTTGGTGCACTTCAGAGTCATTTCTCTGTGATCTCTTTGAATGCAGAACCCATTTGTGCAAGGATGGAGCCTCGTCTGTACCAAAACTTAAGTGCACAACTTATTCTGAGAATGGTTAGACATTAGTGTTGTGGAAAGACAGTGATCATGAACAGTGTGGCAAAATGTTGTAGTTTAACCATGTATGCAAACCTGCAAGCAATCTGGGGACTAAAACAGTTGGAATATACAGCAGGACAATGCTGTAATTGTCCTGTAATTTACATGTCAAATGAATCTAGTCATAATTCATGTATTACTGAAGAGTAACAAGCCACTATAGGCACTTGAAAACTCTTTTACTCTTCTCGCCACATTAGCTATCTGGTAACCTCCCCCGAAACACTTCACAAGCTGTGCAAGCAACACACTCCTGCACACATTGCTTCTTGCTTGTTTGCTAGCATGCTCACCTCCAACTCGGAGGCTCTGAAGTTGTGAGTTCAGACAAGTGTGGAAAGTGTTCTTGAACAAGGTACAATGGTGACGTTAACTGGATGGAAGTACTGTTTTAGTGGGTGAGTGTAGAACGCTGTAGAATGCGGTAGAATGCTGTGAAATGAGAAAACTCCGAACTGGATGCACTAGCAATGAACATGCTAACAACTGCTTTCTTATAATATCAACACTACTTGATTGTAAATTTGGTTTCACATTAGTGTCCAGAACAGTGCAAGACATAATGGGGGTTGGACATCCACCGCTTTTAAAGCAGCAAGACTTGCCGGAAAAGGGAGGGATTCACGAAATGATTAAAATTTGGGATATTATGAAGCCCTGAATACATACTTAACAAAGTGCTTTCATGAACTGGATTTTTGACAACAGAAACTCAACTGCAAAAAAAAGGCAGCAAGCATCCAACCAATGAAACGTTCTGAGGAGGCACGTTTGCATGAAAGCTGTATGGATTCCATAGGTCCTTCATGGGAAGATATTTCTTTTGTAGTGCTGATGAAAGGTAGGTGACGACAGAAGCAAATCATGACAAAGACTCAAATGAGATTTAGGAGCGTCAAGAAAGTAACTTTACAATAGCAGTCTTCTCTGCTTAACACTAATGAAATTATAGTCTTCCAAGCACATTACATGGCATTTTATTAGCGCAGTCTTGATGATAAAATATTAAAATGCAAATGTGATCTATGCACAGCTGTTGAATTTCTGGAAAAACAGCAACAATTCCATTGTAACACCCAGATCAACAATTGTGGGCTGTGCCATTTAAGTCTTAGGGGCAGAGCAAATCAAACATGAAGCGGTAACACACAGGCCAATACTTAAAGAAGTGGCACAGTAAGGGTGGGTACAAGCACAAGCCCCTTCATCTCCTGCCAGATTTCACAGTTATTATACAAGAAAGGCTTACAACTCGTTAACAGATCACTCTTCATTTTCAGACTTCAGACGGCCTGATAAATACATGGGAGAAGCACTCCATCAATGGCAACGGAAATGGCAAAAACATACCATGTTGATATTGCGCACAAACATACAGCAGTTGAATGACCAAACAACACAGAGACTGAGTAAATGTAAACAGAATAAGATCCCGCCTGGTTTGGGAAAACAAACTTTACCTCTCCCTCCTCACAAACAAATATCTCTCAAACAAATGTAAAAAATGTCTTAGAAGTATGGAGACCTAAGGCCTAACCTTGAAAGGCCTTGCTGGTCGATTTGGCTTTGAAGAGTTAAGAGGCTGTTGCTACTGCAAAGCAAAACAAGACGTCAGCATTTATCTCAGCGGCAACACAACACAGACCAAAGCACAAACACAATTACCACACCATTACCATCCTGAGAAACAACTGTGTACATTCCCACCCTGTCAAGAGTTATTCCGTTTGAACTGAACACAAGCTATGAATGGACTACTGCTTCATCCTAAGCTGACGTCACCCAACCACGTCTCACACCATGAAAATATGAAATTGATTAAAATAGCTCTGCTACAGCTTACAGCTATTCTGAAACTAAGGACTACTTCTCACTTTTCATTTGCACTGATATGAGAACATCTAATGTCTAAATCTAATGTCATCTAAAGCTTCTGGTAGAGGCTATCTTTCCCAAAGGCTGTGTACATCTTGTGTACTGTTCTCTGCTTTTGGAAAAAGGAAAGGGGGGGGGGGGGGGGGTTAAAAGGAATTTGGTTTGCAGCAATATTTAAAAA
>JAVQKI010020014.1:0-13829 GCA_036025975.1 Nematalosa erebi
AAGGGGGCTCTAGGGGCTTTGCCCCGGAAGAGTGCTGCCAGGTGCCATGGACTGCTGAGCCACAGGAATCCCAACGGGACCCACACCAGAACCGTCTGCTCCAAACACACAGGCAAGTCTGGGTCGGGCCGGTCCAGGTATGAGGCATTCTGAGGGGGAAGCACACAAGCACCACAGGGCCTCAGACTGAGCTGCTCATACCCCTGGTGAGCTGCTAGCCTAACTAGAGTTTTCATGTGATGTGACTCTTAGGTGACTAGAGGGAAGAAAGAAAACAAGTCTGCCCATAATCTTGAACAAAGTATCAGTAAACGTCAAAGCCTTCCCACTTCTGTAACTAACTGAATAATGTGCATTGGGTAGTGTGCACGGTGATTTTTGACCGTTTCCGGTAATTAGCATTGTTAAACAACCGTAATAAGGCTATAGCTACGAGCTAACTTTGAAATTCAAGATTGTCTTTATTAGGCTACATCTCATTATACTAGTGTAAGAAAGTAAAATTCTTGTGTTTTTTGCACCTCAAAATTAATAAATAAATAGTATGTTAAGAGAGTGTGTGTGTGTGAAGAAAAACTGTTCTGGAGTCTGGTGGTTGATTTCGTGTGCCAGAAGGTAGCAGCTGAAACAGCCCATGACTAGGATGGCTGGGGTCCATACTAATCCTTTTGGCCTTTCTGATGCATCGCCTGTTATATAAGTCCTTGATCAGCAGATCACATCCACAGATGCTTTGTGCTGTACGCACAACTCTTTGTAGGGCTTTTCATTTAGTTGCAGAGTAGCTTTCCAACCACGCTTTCATGCCTCCACTCAGGATGAAGCTAACAATTAGCTCTTTCGTCTTTGCCACATTGAGAGATTTTTGTTCTCCTGGCAACACTGCATTTAGTTGTTAACTTCTTTCCTGTAGGATGTTACATCATTGCTGGTAATACGACCAATTACAGTGGTGTCAGCAGCAAACTTAATGACTATATTAAATGCATAGCCACACATACGTGCATACACAGGGAGTAAAGAAGAGGGCTCAGGATACAACCCTGGAGGGCACCTGTTTTGCTGGTCAAGGAGTATGAATTGATGGAGCCCATCCTTACCACCTGGAGTTGCCCTGACATAAAATCCAGGATCCAGCTGCATAGACTGGTCTGTAGACCAAGACTCCTGAGCTTGCTGTCAAGTTTGCTGGGAACAATGGTGTTAATGCAGAACTACAGTCTATAAATGGCATACTTACATAAGTATACTTTTTCTCCAGATATGTCAGGGAGGAATTCAGTGCGGCAGCGATGGCATCATCAGTAGATCTGTTCTGTCTGTAGGCTAATTGATGGGTCCAAAATAGGTGGAATCATGATGCAAAAGATGTTCCTCACTCTCTCAAAACATTTACTCATGATGGGAGTGAGTGCCACAGGATGGCAATCATTCAAGGTGGTAATCTTGTATCGGCTTCGGCACTGGAACAACAATGGATGACTTGGAGCTGCTTGGCACAACACATATGGACAGAAAGAGATTGAATATGTCTGTAAACACACCAGCCAACTGCTCAGAACATACTCTGATTACACCACCTGGTATCCCATCAGGGATTTTGCAGATGTTCATTTGCCTCTGTTACCATTAGGCCTGGATTAACGGAGAGGTCAGTTATGGAGGGGGTTCTTTCTAGAGTGTTGGTGGTAACCTCAAAGTGGGTATAAAAGCGGTTTTGCTCATCTGGGAGTTAGGGATGAGAGACGTGGATGTTGCATTTCTTTTTTTTTTTAAGATCTGAGATCATGTGTAGTCCCTGCCATATGCTTCTTGAGCCATTGCCCTCCAGTTGTTCCTCAATCTTATTCCAATTTGCTGCTTTGATTGTTTTACGGAGGCCATATCTGGCTGTTCTCCAGCTCCTTGTTTCTGGATGCAAAGGTAGACTCCCGTGCCCTGAGAGCAACTTCTACAGTGCAGTTTATCCATGGTAGTTGATTAGAATATACCCAGACTGTTTTTGTTGGAACAACCTCTTCCACACATTTCTGTATGAATCTAGTGACTGCCTCTGTATACTCATCTATGTCACCATTTGATGCATCACAAAACATCAGCTAATCAGCACACCTAAAATTCTTGTAATATGCTGTTCCAATTCCCCAGACCAACAGCGATCCATCTTGACAGTGTGTGCGCTTTGCTTCAGTTTCTGCCTATAAGCTGGCAGGAGCAGGATGGGGGAGTGACCCGATTTGCCAAACGCTGGGCAGAGGATGGGCTTGAACGCAATGCAGAAGGGAGAGTGGCAATGGTCTAGTATGCAGTCTCTGTGTGTATTTACATCACTGTGTTGGAATACTTAGGCAGTACCTTTCTCAGAGATGGTGTCACATGTTCTTTGAGAGCAAGATCTGTATTGGCTTGTGGTGGAAAGTAGATGACTTGTGAACTCTCTTGGCAACCAGAATGGAAGACAAAAAAGCGTGAGATATTCCAGGTCTGGAGAGCAAAAAGACTTGAGGAGATGAATGTTATTTGTATTGCACCAAGCATTGTTAATCATAAAGCACACGCCTCCTCACTTGACTTTTCCTGATCATTCTTTTAACCTGTTGGCTTGAAACTAAGAGAACCCATTAGGTATGATGACATGGTCTTATGTATCTTCTGACAGCCAAATTTCCATGAGACAGATGATACAGTCCCTCATTGAAAGATGATCCTTGCACGTAGTTCACACAACTTATTATCCAAAGATTGGACATTGGTTAGAAGTATACTTGGAAGCAGTGGTCGGTTAGCATGTTGTCTCAATCTCAGTAGTACACAGGCTCTTCCTCCACGTCTTCGCCAGTGGCGGCATCTCTTCCATGGCAACAATCTACATTCAGAGTGGGCTGGGGCTCCTAGAGAAGAAACTCTGAGTACAGCGTTATGGATGTGATAATGAGCATGCATCTAATATAAGTAATAATATATAATATAAGCGTAGTATTATTTAAATATCTAGCACAGTTTTTCATGTAACCATTGCAGCTGTACAAAGCAAATCCTCAAATTGTATAATAATCTACATCATAAAAGATATGTGCATTTTATTGCCATTATAAATGTAAAAAAAATATGGCACGGCATTGCCCAATTAGTGTTCAGGATGTTTTGTGGGTCAAGCTTGACACAATCCTGATACAAATAAGTTTTTTTCTCCCATTCAATCAGGCAGTATCAGACGCCACAGTATTCCTGCCACCTGCCTGTGTCGGATTCACTGCATTGTTATTCTCCAGTGCTGGAAACTCTCATTGTTGTGCGAAAGCGACGACACAAAGCTAATGAGGCTAACAGAGGGCCCAAATCCAAGGAAGTGGCAGGTTAGTCAGCACGATTACAGCATTCCAAACAAACCATAAAGCACCCATAATGCCCTACGTCAGCCTTGTTACCGTAACAGGGACAGGGACACACATGCTCAGATATCTCTGTGATCTTGGCCAAGAAGCCCTTAAGAGAAGGCTGATAAGTATTCACACCTGACGTCTGTCTGTTAGGCATTTTTCCCTGTTATACTATCAGTGTAACCTTTCCACCAGTTTCCCGAGTGGAGTCTGGCCCAGATGGCTGGCCATATCAGCTGAGGGTAGAGAAGCGGAGGTGATCAATACTGATGACACCATTCACCCAAAGATACCAGGACGAGTCAGAGGCATTTATGCCAGTCTCTGGCCAGATAGTTTGCATATCAACAGTTCAATAAAGTCAAGTTAATGATTGCTGGGGCTTTTGTTTGGTGTTTGCCGGAACATGATAGACTAAATAAGGAAGAAATACCCAACAAGAAAAACTAACCACAAGCAGTCTGAAACAGATCTGTCAAATCTGTTTTGTGTATATCTAGTGTGTGCTTTGACTGTGTGTGAGTGTATGTGTATGTGTGTGTGTGTGTGTGTGTGTGTGTGTGCATGTGTGCGTGTGTGCATGTGTGTCCATGTTGTTTCTGGAAGCCATAATCTCAGGTGGTGTTTTTTACCTCCTGGTGAACCAGGAAGCCTTTCTTTTTCCTCTCAGCTTGCCCAGGACCCCAGTTAAAAGGCCAGGACATCCTGTGGACATTTAACAGCTTCGCACACATCGTAATCAAATGACTCAAATAAACACTGGTGATCGTACCATCTCATAAACCCCATCTAGTGAAGGTCTGCATAAGGTTACCTTTAAACTTTTGAACTAAGAGAGAGAGAGACATCAAACATTGTCTTCAATGCATCAGAGAGGGCGTACTTAGTCACAGATACTGTTAATGACACTTGTGCAATCATGCTAATAAATAAAAGTCTACAAGAAAGAAAGGCCTCCAGATTAGGTGATGCTTCAGTCCATGGCAGCACCAGACCAAAGTCAACATGTTGACTTAGCTGTGTTGACAGTTGGGATACGAGCACAATTCATCATGTTTGTCATGTGATGCCATCCGGTGGTCAACCATGGTAATTGCAGGATTTTTTTTTTTGGCAGACAGACTTTGGGCAGACTTGGGACACACACACACACAAGGGTTATTTTCCACTCTATGTGAGTTTTTTAAAGAGAAAAAAATATGATAATAGGATGACATCTTACATCTCACCACAACTGTAAGGAGCAATAATCTAAAAAGTGCTTTCCCACAGGGGCGAAAAAGGTCAAGAATGTTCTGCACTGCAAGCCTTGTCTGGTTCTCATTGAGCATCGTTTAATTGCCCATTCATAATTGATCTAAATGTCATGTCGGTTTTCTGATTGTACAACAATAAAGTACTCCATAAACTGTGGCACAAATTTAACAAAGAAATATGAGTTGTGAAACAAAGAGCGTTTCTCATGAAGTATGGAGTCCATGTGCTTCTCATCTGGCTCTTCTGTTTGTCATAGCTTCATTTCATAACTGATTCTAATAATGATCCCTCTTGACATCAACAAATGGGAATTGTTTATAGTTATTGTTGTAAAATGTTTACATGCATCTGCTAGCGGGCAAGACTTAAGCCCATATAACAACTCATGTCAAGTACAAAAAAATAGAGATGCATGTTTACTTTCCCGACAGTCTCATCTTAATTGTACTGCACTGAAATTAGTTTTCTATATTACACATGCACACCACACACACGCACACACACACACACACACACACACACACACACAAGTTATGGGTCAGAAGTGAAGTTCATGAGTAGCAAACATGTGGGCAAAATAAAAGATGGAAGTCACTTAAAAGTCGCTAGTTCGTCAAACAACTGACATCATTGTCACATTATTGTTAAGAAGCCTTGTCAGCCAACTGCTCGAGAGGTCCATTGATTAAGGAATGCGAGTGCTTTCCCTGATTTCATGCCAGCCTTTGGCCGAACTTGTTGCTATGACACGCAGGTCACATACTTCTTCCTTTCTGCTGGTCGGCCCTTGCGACGTGATTAACGGCGTGTCTTTATTTTTCTCACTCAGGCACGGCTCTATCACGGCCCTGTGATTTAGGATGAAGGGCTGAGACTATGGGCCTGGCTTTTGCCACGAGACAGCTCAGGCTCTTAGACTGCTCACTCCTGTGCCTGTGGCTGGGCTTCTGGAGACTTCCGTCCATGACCGGAGCTGAGCGCCATAAGACACCAGGCATTGGCCACAAAGGCTCTTTCAACCTGTCAGTTTGGCCCTCTACCAGTAATGTGAAATGAGCAGAAAAGAGGCTGGTGTGTTGTGCCTGAGTGGATACCTGTGGAGCTCCATGGGTTGGAGAGAGAGAGAGACGGTATGTTTTGGTAAAAGTGAAGGAAAAGAGACAGAAGGAGATGTAAAGTGAGAGAACAGAAGGAAGGAGAGACGGAGGGATGGGTTCGTTGGTACCATCTGAGGGCAGTAAAGCACAAAGCACAGTGATTTTTGGAATGGTATACCACCCCAGTTAGAAAATAAATTATACCATTGCATTGGTGGCAGCTTTTTGTGTGTTATCACCCTCTTTATGCCCATTATAAGCCTATGAAGGGATATATTATATATTTTGTAAAAAAAACTGTAGATGAGCCATTATCCAGTTAAATATGTGATAATTTGCATATTTGCATAATTTTGGGCCATGGGCTAGGGAGGGTTGCAGTGCACCTATACCACCAAAACAAACTTTTTGTGAAGTGTGGCTATGCTGAATATAAAATTGAATGGTAACATGTACAAAATTGGGATGCACTATCTATTAAATCCCCATGGTGTACATTGAGAATCAATGCATTTCAACACAGTGCAAATACTACAGAGGATTATGCCTTGTCCATGGTGTTGCAGAAGGTGGGACTTGTTTCATCGCATAGTAAATCACTACAGGGTGTGAGCTTCCAGAAAATATATAGGTTAGGCTGTTAAACTTGTTTACTCTTCCGGTACAGGCCAAAATATAGATAATTATTGCATATATTTAAGTGTTTGTTGCCTCATTTACATATTCATACATGACATTCCAGAAAAGCTGCAGTAGAAAATAATATTACCTTAATGCAAATAATGAACTGAGGAAGTTTTCTGGGGATCTATTAGTTTCATTTTTTACCCTATTCACCTGTAACAAAACCCTCCATAGGCTTATAATGGACATAAAAAAGCTACCCTGAATGCAATGCTATTACATATTTTCTCACTCTAGGGTGGCACACCTTGCCAAAAAACACAATGGGACTTACTGCCTTTGAGTGGTACCGATGGGCCAAATTTGGGGGTCTGGCTCAAGGGCCATGAGAGGGAGAGATAGAAACAGAGGGAAAGAGAGGGGGGAGATTGAGGGAGAGAGAAAGAGAGAGACAAGAGAGAAGAAGCAGGCCGTAAATCCTCCGGGGTTGCCTGATAGCGCTGTTTGCACAGCCACCGCCTCCTCCTTTGATCTGGTCACTGGGGAAGCGGGGGGTCGTGTGTCACAGCCAAAGGTCAGCTATATATTACACTCCTAAAAGTGATTACTGAAATTCTTAACTGAAACCAGTCTGCTGCCAGGGAGTGCCTTAATCCCCCTGCCGCGTTTGCCGAGGCCGCTCGGGGCCCTCTCCCAGCGGATGGATGGATGGAAATCTCTCTCTCTCTCTCTCTCTCTCGCTCTCTCTCTCTCTCTCTCTCTCTCTCTCTCTCTCTCTCTCTCTCTCCTGCTTGTGTTTTCCATCATCAACATGGAAACATGTGCTATCCGCTTGCAGTATTTTGACCGGGTGGGCGAGAGAGGAGCGTGTGTGTGTGTGTCTCTGTGTGTGTGTGTGTGTGTGTGGGTGTGGGTGTGTGGGGGTGTGTGTGGGTTGGGGGGGAAGTACAAGAAACAGACATAGAGTGAGAAAGGAAAAAAAGAAAAGTAGGATAAAGAAAGCAAGGAGAAAAAGACAGGCCAGTAAGAAGAGGTAGAACACGAAGAAGAGGAAGAAGAAGAAGAAAAGATGAAGCAGCCGTTCCGAGAGCCTCGTCAGGAAATATAAATGTGCTCACACTTCAAAGGAAAGAACAGCAAATTAAGCTGAGGCATGGGGCAACAGCGGAGTAAACAATGTCTGGTTTGTGTTCCTCTCTCTCTCTCCCTCCCTCTCTCTTTCTCTGTCGGTTTTGTTACGCGGAGAAACACTCGTCTGACACACCAGCACCATTCGCCTCAGGGAGCGCAGCTGGCCTCTGCACTGGTGTAGGTATTGTGTTAAAGCACAAATGGTCGATGAAATGGCGCAGATTGAGCGAGTGATTGCATCAACTGCAAGGAGGTGTTGCCGTGTTTGCCAGCCCTGGGGGTTTGACCCGTCGTGGCGGCACCTGGAACCACCTGCAAAACCCGTGGAAAATCTGACACTGCTGCTTTATTCAGGGGGTTTTGCAGGTTTCAGTCGCCATAACAGGACGATGTAGATCCCAATGGTAGATCACACCCTCAGCTTTGGACTCGACACAGAGCTTACTATCAATTACCAGATTCATCAGCTGATATAAAAATGTTCCCGTCATTATTTACAAGAGTGTGTGTGTTGTGTGTGAGTGGGGGTTTTGGTGGGAGGATTCCCACACACAAGCATATCTTCCATAGCTGCAAACAATGCTCAGATGTGGCTGTGGCCATCTCCCATCCACAGGCTCCGACCGAAGAATGTGAAGTCACGCTCAATGAAACTTTATACACATTCACCAATCATTACCTAAGATTGCTCCGCGTTAACTTTGGCAGACCCCTGCACTTGGCTCCTAAATTAAAAGGGGGTGATGTAGTTCCTCCTATTTATTATTTGCAGAGGGCTACTGAGGGGGAAGCGAGAGGCGAAGCGCACTGCGCACACAAGCGCTTGCGACCGAGCGACCGAGCAGCCGAGGCGTTTGCCAGGAAAAACACGGCGGTCCTTCCTCTGGGGCCTCATTAGGACCAACTGAAAACAGTTCCCACGGGGCATAACAGGGTGTAAATACATTCAAGGCATCTCAGACACACAAATTAGCACAATGCCAGAGAAATGGACTCTTCTCTTTTCTTCAGTGCAGAGGAACAGAGACAGATGGATGGAGAGAGAGGAGTGTGGAGGAAGCGAGGGAAGCCATGGAGAGAGTGTGTGGATGGAATTGATGGTAAGGGAATAAGAGAGATACAATGAAAGAAAGAAGATGCTTCAAATCTTTTTCAGAGAATGGTTGGAAAATTGTTTTGAGATTGAAGCAGTAACTGAGGGGGGAGATTTTCTGTGTTATGGGATTTGAGTTTCTTGTTATAGGGTTTGAAGTTTCTTTTGTACATACTGCACATAAAAACATCAGACATCTTCAGATCTCAGTAAAGTCCAGAGACAAGATGCATCTCAGCTGATTTTAGCTCTCTAGATATCTACTCAGTAACTTTCCTGAAAAATAAGGCTGGATTGAAAATCTTCTGAAAAATAAGTCTGGATTAGGAATCTGCTGGAAAATAAGACCTGAAATTCTGGGTGATTGTAGTTCTAGAAGTACAAGAGGTAGTTATATAACAATAGCCATGAAGGTGCTGCCAGGTGTCCACACAGGTGCAACATTTCTGACTAAGAGGTCAGTGAGACTTCTGATTGGCTTTAGAAGATGTCCCAAGAGACATGACTTTTGGTAATGGCTGTTGTCCTACAGTATAGATATTACCTACTAAAACATGGGCAGATCTTTGCAGACTCCCCTCCATCACCTCTCTCCTTTTACACTGCTGTTACGCAAGAGCTGGATTTCCCATCTTCTGGTTTGAGTCTCTCATATGTTTTTTATTCCACCGCTATATAGTTGTTTCATATTTCTCTGCTTTGTTTTCAGGGGAAAGTGTTAATGGTTCCCCTCCTGTTGCCAAGTTAGAGGAAGGCCAACAGTAACACTGTTTGGAGTCCAAGGGGATCTTTCTGGCACAGTAACATATTGACACAGCTGCTTTTATGCTGAAATGACACAATTTGTCTCTATCTTACAACACTAAATGTGGAGAAGGAGAGAAAGAGAGGGGGAGTAATAAGAGAATAAGGGGGCGAGGACACAGCAACAGGATTTGCGGCGGATCCGCCATCCTATAGCCAAATCCGCTTGACTGTCAGAATCATTTTTGCTACGCCAAAAGTATCGGCCCTGCCTCTGGACAGCGCCAAGTACCTCAGACTTCAGACTTGCTGCCTCAACGTGGGGCGGGGCTTGACGAGCACAGCCCTTGCCCTCGCGTTTCTCGCTGTACGGTGCATTTTACCAGAACTGACTCTGCTTGGAATCAATTCTAAACTTGGTTCTGGGGCCTGTTGGTGGTGCATTTTACAACTATGCTAGGGGAAGCATGGAGGCAAATAACACAGGGTTGAATGTAACACACACTTTTTTACCTATAGTTGCAAAGTGTTCATCAGGGCCACATTGCTGACCACATTGATATGCTGACCACATAATAAATATTAATAAAAAAAGGATGGAAAGTGTTGTAGTGAAAAGACAGGCACAGGCGGAGGTCGTCACTGTTTCAGTGTTCATAAGCCTTGTCGCTTGGTAGACAAAGCTGTTCTGGAGTCTGGTGGTCCAAGCCTTAAGACTACGATATCGCATGCCAGATGGTAGCAGCTTAAACAGACCATGACTAGGATGGCTGGGGTCCTTACTGATTCTTTTGGCCTTCTTGATGCATCACCTCTTATACAAGTCCTGAATGGAGGGCAAATCACAGCCACAAATGTTTTTTTGCTGTGTCTTTTTCAGTGCCTTTCATTTGGTAGCAGAGCAACTTCCAAGCCATGCAGTGATGCTTCTGGTCTGGACAGTCTCTGTGGTGCTTCTATAAAAGGCCTTTAGGATTGTTTGCTTACCAAACTTCCTTAGCCGTCTGAGGTGGAAGAGACATTGCTAAACAGTGTGGCTATCACAGGTCAGGTCATCTGTGATGTTAACACCAAGGAACTTTAAGTTGTTGACCCTTTCCACTGCAGAACCATTGATAATAATGGGGTCCAAGGCTTCTCTTTTCTACTTGATGCTTACTAGCGGCTCCTTGGTCTTTGCAATGTTGAGAGAAAGGTTGTTGTCCTGACCTCACTGTGTTAAGTTGTTGACTCCACTCCTGTAGGCTGTCTCATCATTTTTGGTAATCAGGCCAATTACAGTGGTGTAATCAGCAAACTTAATGATCATAATAGAGCTATATTTAGCTACACAGTCATAAGTGTACAGGAAGTGAAGGAGAGGCTTCAGGACACATCAATGAGTAGCACCTGTGTTGATGGTCAAAGGGGTTGAAGGAGCCCACTCTTACCACCCTGACAAGAAGTCTAAGATCCAGCTGCATAGACTGGTGTGTAGACCAAGACACCTGAGCTTGGTGTCAAGTATACCTGGGATAATGGTGTTGAATGCAGAGATGTAGTCTACAAACAGCATCCTTAGAGAGGTTGGTGATAGAGGGGGTTCTTTCTGGCGGGTCAGTGCTAACCTCAAAGCAGGTACAGAAGCTGTTTAGTTTATCTGGGAGTGAAGGGTGAGAGACTTGGACCTCACATTTCTTTCCTCCAAAATCAGAAATCATGTGTAGTCCCTGCCACATGCTGCTTGAATCACTCGCCTCTAGAAATCGTTTGCCAGTGGTCTCGTTTTGCTGCTCTGATTGTTTTACAAATGTCATGTCTGGGTTTTTTCTCCAGCTCCTTGTCTCCGGACACAGGTAAAATCGCAAGCTCTGAGAGCAGCTTTTATAGTGTTATTTATCCATGGTATATACCCTGGGATGTACCCAGACAACATCTTCCACAAACTTATGTATGAATCCAGTAACCGCCTCTGCATACTGGTCTATTTTACCGATTGCATCACATACCCCAGTCAGCACGATCAAAACAGTCTTGTTGGCTGGTGATTCCTCAGACCAACAGCGAACTGTCTTGTCAGTGGGTGCGATTTGCTTCAGTTTCTGCTCATAAGCTAGCTGGAGCAGAGTGGAAGAGTAATCCGATTTGCCAAAATTGGTGGGTGGAGGAGAGGCTTGAATGCATCACTTGATTGCATCACAGTGTAGCAGTATCCGGTCTCCACGATGTGCTGGAAGTATTTAGGCAGTACCTTTCTAAGAAATGCCTGATTGAAATCTCCATTGATGATAAAATCAGCATCTGGATGTGAGTTCTCTGCTTTGGTGTTTGTTGCATGCAAATGGTAAATTTACTACATTTATAAAGCACTTTTCTACTCCTACGAACACTCAAAGCACTTTACAGTGTATGACTCACATTCATACATTCACACAGCATTAGCAGAGCTGCCATGCAACGTGCCAACCTGCCACTGGGAGCAATATGGGGTTAAGTATCTTGCTCAAGTACACTTCGATGGGGTCAGGTGGAGCAGGGCTTGAACTTACAATCCTCCGATTGCCAAACAGCATTTTAACCACCTGTGCCACCATTGCCCCATCAGATCATTTAGTGCATGATGTGTGAGCTTGCGGTGGATGCAACTAATTTCATTTGAAATCTGCTTTCATGATAACAGAGATACCGAATAAAATAAAGATCCTAAAATGAAAACTGTTCCGCGTGCAGCTGCATGAGTGACTGAGTTAGCCTAGAAATCTAGACGCAGCCAGCCTATGCCTTGGTAACACCAATTGCAATCTCTATCTCTGTGGAGACTTGTTGGGTGGGCTTCGCAAGATCATGACAGGGCTGTCAACAATTGCTAAGGACTAAAGCAAGCTCAAAGTTGAAAAAAAGCAAGCTCAAGTTAAAAAAAGAACATCACAGAGGATGAGGACAGACAGCCTGGCCACACATCACCACAGCGGATGCTCTCTCTCACTCTTTCACACACACACACACACACACACACACACACACACACACACACACACACACAGAGATCAAACAATAATAAACAAAAATATATTACAACACAAAAACAAGCATTAGACAAAGAAACCAACATACAAAATAAACACACAGAAATCAACAAAGTCACGAGAGGTTATCTGCAGTCACTGGTGATCTGCAGTAAGTGGCAAAACGCCCTCCCACCAATGCTGAACGGAACATTAACCAAAAGATCAGATATCACTCACACACGCACACATTCACAAACAACTCATACACATGGGAAATGAGACTAAAAGGCAGCGCTCACGCCACACAACTGAAACAAACACAATGGTCAAACTAAAAATCATTGCCGGCACCTACTGTATAAAGTTACGCCAGGTCACAGGCGAGAGACGGTGCAATAAAGCAGCAGTCAACAAGTTCAGCGCCAGCCGCTGTGAACACACCCACACATCCTAGAATGCAGGATAAAACTGTGTATTTAGAAAACTAACACCATGAAACATATTTTAAATACTCGACTGGTCTATACATCAAATAAGCAGCAGCCAGTTATTTATGTAATCCACATAAAACGTTCCGGTGTCTGGTGTCGCTGGGTACAGCCAATGGACAACTACAGCTATAATTTCATAAACATAACAGTTAGCTACTATGCATAAAATAACAAGAAAGGACCAACACAGTGGGAGTGTAGACATGTTTCCTACCAGTTATCAAACAAACAGGGGTGTGACCAGAGGCGGCCAGGGCTGTTATGGTGTTTCCCCAGGAAAAAACTGCCTACTTTTTATACTGTGGGCCAGTTGTCAATTTAGTTTGCCATCTTCTAATCAAGAGGGAGCAGTCTGTCCATTCACACTTCTACACTATCTTCTGTGAACTAAACTCAACCCTACTTTGAGAAGAGCGTGTGTGACAACATGCTATGCTATGCAATGCAGGTTTGATTCTGTTGTGACTTTTGTCTTTATTTTTCAAAACAAACTATGTCTAGGCCTACAGCAGGAAATTATGCTGAAGTTAACTTTATTGCAGTGACGTTGCAGTACAGAGTCACTGGGGAGAGATGGGAGTGTTTTTTAAAGTGAAAATATATGTTCCTGGGAGAATGTCCCGTGTTTTTTTTTTACCTCGTCTCCACTAGGACCTGTCTTTGTTAGAATTTTTAAACCATATATCATGCTGTTTTCCAGAGTCTCCTAATTTGTCCAGACACTCCATTCCCTTCCCATTAGATCAGAACATTCATATATAATTAAAGACAGTTAGAAGAAACAAAAAGACAAAGATATTTAGCTGAGAACTTTGTTGTGACATGCAACCCAGTGGTACCAGGATATAATTAAAGCCAGCAAAACATAAATAATATGCCCAGTCTTACATGTTTAAGCTGAGCTAAAACAGTGGCGTGCGGTGAGGTCTGTGGCAGGGTAGGCAGTGGCCACTCACATATGTAAATTCCGACCGTACACTTACAAATATTAATATATTTTCATGGTAATACTACCACTTAAGAAT
>JAVQKI010020243.1:0-11902 GCA_036025975.1 Nematalosa erebi
AAAATATTGCTGTGTCTATTATTTTTTTCCTATATTACATGTATTATAAAAATCCTTATACAATGTGTGGTATTATTGTATGACATTATCTGAATATTCATACCTTAGCTCTGGTGCATGGAAGAGACAGTATGTCTCTTTTAGAATTCATCATAATTTTTCCTTCATGAAGTATTATGGGCCTTCTGTATATTTTTCTTTAGGACCTACACTTGAAAGAACGTGATCTTTGCCCTTCTCCATTGTATTATGATGGCATGATTTTGAGAGGCTCAAGCAGTCCTCATCGTTGGACTGCTTCCACTGCCAAGAAAAATAAACAAGTCAACTCATCCCAAGCACTACAGAATGGAGGGTGTGTGCAGAGAGAAAACAAGCAACGCTTAGCTTCACTGTTTTCAATAAGCCTACCCAAAATTCTCATAGGTCTGACTTCACAACACTTGACATACCATTGCATGACAGCAAACAATGTATTTTCTTTTACATCACTTGTTTGGTATGATAGATACTGTGGTGTTTGTGTGTGTGTGTTTGTGTGTGTGTGTGTGTGTGTGAAACCGCTTGGTGCTTTTCTCAAATGGTGATACCTTGACATTTTGTATGTAGTTACGTTCCTGTGAATTTCCATGTAGTTAGTTGATAGATGTATATGATTGATCTTGGTTAAATGAAAGTAATTATGTCTTTTTTTATGTTCATTATAAATTAACCCAATATAATCAGCCACTAACTAATAGTTACATCATGTAAGATGATTTGTCCCATACAGGTTTGTTTTGTAAAATGTTTTTGTAAAATTAAGCCATTTCTGTGCTAAAAAAAAAAGGCTGCCAATCTCACCCGAATGTTTGCCTGACGCATCATATGTCTATGTCCAGCAGGCATGTAGACATGTTTCGGGCTCGTGTGTGCTCATGTGTGAATGTTTTGTGGGGGCCCGCCAGCGATGCTGCTCCCCATCCTGGGTGGGTTGGGTACTCTGCCCTTGAGCCGCCCCTGCTCTAGCTACCTGAACATGGGCCTGAGGTGCTCACACCCCATCACCCCATCACCCCGTTGTCTCCAGCACTTTTAGTTCTCCTGCATTTTTCTGTTGCTTGCCTCTGCACGGCTGCTTTGCACACACACATACACACACACACACACAAACTAATGCACCGAGGGATGGCTGAATGGACCGGGGCAACGCCAGCCCTATCAAAATTCTTTCCTCTTTCTCATGAAAGGACAAATATTTTGGCAGGGCAGGGAATGTTAGAGATGGAGAGACAGGCGAGAGCCCGGAGGTAGGACGGGCCCCCGAGGCCCCCATTCCAGCCAGCTGTGTGAAGGTGTACCCAGACTGCACTTCATCTTTGGGCCCCACTATGCGGGCCATAAAAGGGGAGGCGGCTCCAGTCTTTCTTGCGTGAGCCCTCAGAGTCGTGTTTGTGTGTCGTCTGTATTGCTTTCCCTCTTGACCTCCCCCATTCACACACACACACATATGCACCACCACCGTACCCATACCATTTTTCCAGTTCTTTTTCTCAAATGGCTCACAACTACGTGTAAACGCACAAGCCAGTCAGAGTGCATCACTGTTAAATCAGTTGTTCTGTATCTATGTTTTTGTGTCCCCGTGTGTGTGTGTGTTGTTGTTTTGTGTGTGTGTGTGTGTGTGTATGGACAGGAGCAGGCCCTTGATACAGACAAACTCTCCAACTACTGTCATCACCATGATTGTTAATGGAGATGAATCATGCCTTTTTTCCAGGAATGTTGTATGTGCATTTTTGGCTCTGTGCTCCCCAAGAGACATCCTGAGAATTAAGTCCCTGGCACTAAGTTCACGAGGGTGGGTGTGCAGGGTTGGGGTTTGGTGGGGAACAGGAAATCCACCCATCCAAAGAGCTTTTCCCCTCACCAACAGATCCTGTCACCTTCAGTGGTTCAGCCACTCTCAGCACCATGTCCTGCACAATGGAACACAATCTTAGCAAGGCAAGCCTGAGGCAAATGCTCTCCATGTGTAAGCATAACCAGTCCACCTTTAGCACATTACACGTTTCCGCATCCCCCATTGGCACACAATCTGTTGGACCAGACAGTAGCTAGATGAGTTTTGAATTAGTGTATCAAAGAATACCTGTGAAGGCTAAAAGCTAAGTATGTAAAATAATAATATCACCCTTGTGAGAATACAGAAAGAGCAGAGCAGTTAGCATGTTAGTGCTGAGGGGAGGCTGTTGGGGTGTCTGTGCGACAGCCTGTTACTCACGAGTGAGTAATGACAAAAGTCAGCATGCCATGCTGTGAACTAAGAGCTCGTAGTCCATGGCACGAGAAGAGTTAAAAAATGAATATGGGGAATATGGGGGAGGAGAAAGAGAAAGAGCAGAGGAAGACAGAAATTGGGGGGAGGTGGTGGAGGGCAGGCCATGGAATATTTGACAGTCAGCTCATACAGCCATTCCCCCCCTTATTGAAAGCCTGAAGCCGTCAGTTCCATCCTCCCTCTGTTTGAGAAGAAGTGGAACACTTATGGTATCCGGGGACTGAATAAAAGGAAAGCGATCGTCTGGCTGTGATGTCAAATCACGGCACTAGAGTGACGTGAGTGGGCTTGTCCCAACCCCGGTGGGGTAAATGTTCATTTTTAGTGTCTCACTGTTGTTTACAAGTCTGACAGCCCTCCCCTCCTGCTCTGCACAGGAGAGGGCCAGATGTGTAAATATCTCTTCTTTTTGCCTTTCTTTCTTTTTCTCTCTCTCTCTCTCTCTCTCTCTCTCTCTCTTTCCATTCAAAATACGAAGTGAAAATGCCATCAGATAGGCATTTCCTCCTCGTACAACGCTGATCTGTGGAAGCGAGTGACTGCTACATTCTTATCTTATCGGCGGCAACAATCTCGCGTCTCGTCGTGCCCAAACAGGGAATAGAGCAGCACATAATGAAAGCGTGATTTCTCCCTGCTCATATCTTAAGTTGAGACAAGCATGCACGTATGCTTGTACACACTCTCTCTCTCCTTCTATCTGTACACACACAGACTCAGCATGCTTTTAAAAATGTACTTTGATGCTACCTAAAAGCCATGCACATATACTACAAATTTGCTTGCAAATGCACATACACACACACACACAAACACACACACACACACACACGACACACAAGATCCCCGCCTTTCTTTTTTTTTAACTCTTTATCACCCATCAGGCTTTCCCTCTCTCTCTCTCTCTTTGTCCCTTTCCCTCGCTCTCCAGCTCATACTCCTTCTTTCCTGCTCTCTCCCTATCTCTCCTTCCCTCTGCTCCCCTCTCTCGCTCCCTCGCTCTGTGACTGTGTCCCAGTGTCAGGCTTGATAAGAGACGTGAGGCAAACAGTGAGTGGTGTCTGGGTCTGCACAGGAAGCTCGGGGCGATCAGCGGCGCTGTCCGTCAGCGCGGGGGCCTGCCCAGTGCCCCCTGCCCGGAGAACAATGGCCGAAGGGGAAGCAAAGTCAGCCAGCAATCTCAGCGCCACTGACACTGAAGATAAACCGCCAAGGAAAGGGAGAGAGAGAGAGAGAGAGCCCTGCAGTAAGAACTGGTATTTGCACACATATGCACACACATTACATTTTCTTGTACACACTACAGCACACGCTCACATACACAGACAAAGACACACATAGAAGCGCTCATGAGGGACCATGCGATGGAGAGTTCACTGAATCACCTCAGGAATGTTTTGGATGGTCCTCCAGCTAGGTCATGGCAGAAAGTTTACTTGTCCATCTATGGTATGGACGCACACACACACACACGCACACACACACATACTGAACAGAGGGAAACAGAGGTCAGTGAGACATAAGAGCTGTTGAGGAAAATGAACAAAGGTTGTGGGAGACAGAGGGAAGGAAGTAAGACGAAAAGTGGAAGAATTTGTACATTAGAGAAAGAGTGTGTGTGTGTGTGTGTATGTGTGCATGTGTGTGGTGGGGGGTTGTGTGAAAGTAGTCCACATATGTGTAGGAACATGTGTGTGAATACAAACATGTGTGTGTGTGTGTGTGTGTGTGTGTGTGCGCGCACGCACGCACGTATGTGTGCCGCATGTGAGAGTGTGGAGAGAGAGCGAGAGAGAAACAGGGGGAGTGAGAGAGGATTAATTGCTCAATCAGAATAACTAGCGCTGGAAAGAGGAGGCAGGCCTGGCTAGGAAAATCCATTCTGAAGGTCAACCTGCAATTAACCCTGCTACCCTCTGTCCTCTCCCACCTTCTCACTGATCTTCCACACACACCCTCTCTCCCCTCCCCCATAAACACAGCCAGCCCGCGGCCCAACACATGGAACACCCGCTTCACAACAGACAACAGAAATCCTGCCCCGTCCTAAAGCATTCGCTGATGTCTGACGCACTCCTCACCTACTTCATGCCACTAGGCATTGAGTATGAGGATAGTAGCTTTCGAATGTAGTCTTACATAACTTTGCCTTTTGTCTCCACACTCCTGTCACCCCCTGTCACACCATGCAGTTAAACATGCCCTGACGATCATTACCTTTTATAAGGAAGCATGAGGACATGTTGGCACAGAATCATGTTATTTCACGCAACATTCTTTTTTTTTTTTTTTTTTTTTTCATTTGCTGGCTTACCTGGAATCACCCTGCCTTGTATGTAGGATGTGCGCTTTAAATTTTTTTGTATTTCGTGAATTCCAAACTGACCAATTTGAATATAATAGAGATATAGTCAGTTGGCACATACCGCCTGTTTCCATTTCTATTGCTCAATCATGTCTTCTCTGTGCAGCAGACTTGATTTACAACACCTTGATTGTCACCAAAATGATTAACAGCAAGTCATTAAAAAAAAATAAAATAGGGAACCCCTCAAGCGAACCAATTAATTTAATCACTTGGTTAGATGCTGACGTGCCATACAGCAGCCAGTGTCGGCCCTAGGCTGGCACCCCAGTGCTGCGCTAGCGTGTAGCCTAGCGAAGCTCGCACATTCCCGCAGTGGCTCCCATTACACGGCAGGAAATCTTAGCCCAATCATCCAATACAGAGTGAGGGTGAGATACTCTGTGAAAACAAACAAAGCACCCCAGCTTGTTGATTTAATGCTTTTGCAGACACGATTGCCGAGAAAACCCCTCACCGTGCCAAGGGGGAGAAATAACACATTCCATTCTCACTCATCTATTTGTGGACAATAATGATTAAATCCAAATTGAATAACTGCACAAACAGTAAAGAAGAGTGAATGCTTGAGGGATTATTGCCACGGTCATGACATACTTCTACAAACACTTGTTTCAGCTTCTTGGTGTGAATTAGGCATTAACCTGCAAATGTAACAAAGTATCTTTTTTCCTCGCTCTTTGGATTCCGAAATAAAATAACCTCGTGAAATTTTCTGAGGCATTTAAATTAGCCATTACATTACCAGATAGACAATTAGAGAGACATTTTCTAATGCAGCACGAGTGAACATTTGAGACTTGCAATCCTGTGATTCATTAGCACCCAAAGTTAACAGCACTTCATCGCTATGCTTTATACAGGCTCAGCTGTGTTGATCCACACCACCATACTGGCATGTTTTAACACATTAATAGCGCCTCTGTAACTAAACTCTTCAGAGGCATTACTGAAATAACATAACGTTAGATGAAATTGTCATGGAAAAAGAAGAAGGCTGTAATGAATGGGTGAGGGCACTAGAGGTCTGGAGGAACAATCCAAGCCCACTATCCTAAGGCTGAGCCTGACTCCGGCAAGCACAGTGTCATCCTTGGAGCGGAGTGCCATTCCAGCACACGCCCGCTTGGGAGAGGACAGGTCAGGGGCCATCATTTTAGCCCGTGCGGAAAGGAAGTTGACTTTGCTCTCTGCCACATGACATCACGCCCAGAGGAGAGAGAAAAAGGAGAAAGAGAGAGTGGCAATTTATCAGCAGCTCAGAACATCGAGAGAATCATAACATCCTGACAGGAAGATCTTGTGGAAAATAATCAGATGGGCTTTGATGAGCAGCGTGCCTATCTTCTGGGACATTCTCCAGTTTTTTCCTCTATACGCTAACGGCCTGTCTAAGCACAGTACCTAACTGCTTTGGTCTCACTCTCAATGTGAACAATGTATCAATTTTTCTGACCCTGTAAAGACCACATTGTGCAGTACAAAGTCATGTGCAGTGTATAAACAGACCAAATTGATAATGTAAACGTTGTTGGTGGTCATATACCACTTTGTAGAAGGCAAGCTTTAGCCAAGTTTTACACTGTTATCAGACAAGACAATCTATAAAACACATAATTATCAGAAAAGGGCATGAAGGGTGACTTCATATCACTGTTATGTTTTCAAGAAGATAAGGCACTAATTTCTTATGCTTGTGTTGTTTTCCTTGTGTTCATTTATGATGTCCTGTTGGCACATTGCCCACAGTTGAAAACTGAAGATAAGCTAATTATCAACAAAATCCGAGAGGCTGAGCTCATTTAAAAACGAGGGATGACCGTGTTTTTCCAGAGTCCGGTGGTGTGCAGAACAAAGGTTAGTCCTTCCTGTTTGAGCAAGACATGGCGACCGTGGCCAGCCTTTGTGAGGAACTTAGTGCGCTTGGTGGTCCTTGGCTGCTGGGGTCTTTGGAGTGGATGGGCTTTGTCTTATCTCAGGAGGGCATGGCCCTGGGCCAAGCCTGTCCGAGGGCTTCCTATTTTCACACCCACGCGAGCACCTGCCCTCACTGGAGCATGACGAGGAACGCTGGCAGCTGAACAATGGAGAGCCCTCAGCCACGGCCACACCTTGAGCGCTCTAGCCTCCACCTGTCACTCAAAGCTGGTGACAGTTCACCAGGGAAGAGGCTGTGGACTTGCTCTGGCTTCTCACAAGCTGCTTTTTTTAGTCTGTTTGGTTGACTCACTCTTGTGTGTGCGACACACACGATTGCAATCTCTCGTCGGACAGGTCTTTATCACTTCGGTTTTCTCTCTCTCTCTTTCACTTTACCTTTTGCATCTTGGCAAACATAAGCATTAAATTACTTCCACGTGAGAAAAAGTATTTGTTGCCATGTTTGATATACAGTCTTATTTACTTTTAACTTAAAAGCTAATAATCAGATGGTCACCTACTACCTAGTACGAGCCATACAAGCACTCACCATTACACAAGGGAACATGTACAAGTTTTAATAATAGCCTTTAAAAATATGTTGCCATTTTTTCTTTCCAAAAGAGCAGCTTACATGTCTGGTTTATGAGCCTAGTTACTCCTATTTTTTACGAGCACATACAATCAAATTGTAAATCCGTCACTTTTGTTTACACAGTTTGTGTCAACTGTGAAAGGCACTACACACAAGCCCAAAGCTGTTCCTCACATCTGCCTGAAATTTCAGTCTAGGAAAAGGTGAAACGTTTACTGTTGGTAGTTATGAGTATGCGATGAAGACTGTAACATGAGACACATAGACAATGATATTATCTGCGAGGAGATCATTCATAGAGGAAACCTTCATACAATGTAAGAAAGTTTCAATATTAATATCAGTAGAAGATGATCAGATAGCTGTTCCAAGCAGATCAAGATGACAGATTTCATCTGGGTTTAAAAAAAAAAAACATGTTAAACTACTTGAACAGATACGTGTTTAATATGTGTGTATATTTTATGCACTAATTAATAAATACATGCAATTTACAGCTGCTCTGGTAACTAGAGTACAGTCACTTTCCTCACCGTAGTGAACAGTTCTTTTAGTCAGCAAAAGTAAGTTATTGTTGATTCATGCAAAACTTGGATGACAGCCATAAGTTTGGGCAGGAGAACTGTATTTGTGAGATCACCATGGTAACCCCCAGCCAGTGAAACTCGCACGTGTTGTTCAGGTGCTCCCCTTGAGCGCAGGCTTTCCCCCTCCCTGCTAAACTGACAAATTGTCAAGCTGTCAAGCTGTGTTCAGAACAAATTCCAAGGCTTTGCTGCGATTGCAACATGAAAATACATGTGCCATGGTTGTCTCTTGGCAGACTGACTGCTGAGGCTGAGGCAGAGATGGAGGGTCTTTTGCAGTCTCCCTCTGACCCCTCTCCTACACGCACAAACAAACACACACACACAGACATATGCACCTACACAAACATGCACACATACACACACACTTCAGTTTCACCGCATTCGCTCTACCTCCTGGCTGTTTCTCAGTGTGCAGAGAAAGGCAGTAAGCAAAAACTCCCACACCCCCATATATGTGTGTGTAGCCACCTCTGTTCTCAACAGCGCCCCCCATAGGCAGCATGCTTCAATCTCTGTGTAAACAAAGCAAGTGGAGACGGTCTCTGCTTGCTCTTGTGTTGCTATACAATTAATCTTCAGCAACACCCGTTATTACGGGCTTATGCAAACACGATGCGCAGGATCTTACGGGTTTTGCAAAAACAACCCCAAGGCATCCTATCTATGTCAGCTGCCTGATATTTTACTGGCAATTGTTTTCTTAGTGTCTAAGGGAAGACATTATCATTCCACATTTGCAAATTATTTGATTTCATTGTTCTTTTGTTATGCTTTGTTTTCCAATATGCATTTCAATATGTCAAAATTAACAGGCAAACACATCCAGATTGTAATTAGTTATACACCTCTGTTGGTGGTAGTAGTAGTTCTAGAAGCCCTGGCAAAGTTTTTTGTTGAACAAACAGTAGTAGTGATGTCAGTAGTAGTGGAAATAACATTTGTGGTACCAGAAGGAGTTTAGAGGGAGGAGCTGGGGTAATGTATTTGGAACGGCAGTCCAGGATGCTCTGATCCACTGGTATGGTTTGAAGGGCAGATCTGTTGATGGTGAGTGGATGCTACATTTGCTAAAGAAAGAAAAGAAAATCAACAGTGATCTACTACACAAGATATTAGCAGATCTCAGAATTTCCCCCTGGCACTGCAGTTGGATCCCAATCTAAGACTGACACATGGCAAAATACAGATTCTCTCTCTCTGTTTTTGAGATGTGTGTCATGCTTTGAAAAAAATATATTGTAAGACTTTCGCTGTAAGATGTCTCAATCACATTGTTTCTGACTGAGTCTCTGCGGTTAAGCAGTGCTATAAAAGAGAACTTTATGTACATGTTGACTGCCATGATTTACTACAAACCACGATTTACATGTGAGACCTATAAAAAACACATGCATACAATTCACATACGTTAAAGGGCTGCCCGTCCATCCAGCTTTGCTGATGGACCCCAGATAGCAAAGTGTTATGTAAATAGTAACGTGATGATGGCTTGTGGCTGTGTGGGAAATGATAGTGAGCAGTGAGGTCAAAGAGATCCATATATTACCAATCCCGTCCCCCTGCGTCTGACGGTCGCGTCTCCAGTTTGGCTCATTGATGCCTGCTGCAGTTGATTTAGAGTGGGCCCACTGCTACAAATCAGCCTGGCATAAATCAGGTCGACTTACACTGATAAGTCATGACTGTCCAGAATAACTCCCGGTGACCTAGGTCTCTATTTATATCTCATCACGTCACGTGGGCCTGAGGAATGCCTGTGGTGCCGTACTCCCTGATGGACGTGAAGACTCCTCTCATACCCCCTTCTGCCCCAACAAAATTACCCACAATTACCAATGTGGCGAAGGCTGTCATTATGGGAAAACATTTTGTATTTACAAAGGAGGTGAAGTAGAGCTTCTGTCAATGTGTTTATGTTACAGCGAAGAATAACAATAGCAGTGCCATTAGTCGTAACTGTTGGATTCTTCACAAGCCAAGTGCTTGGTTGTCAAGGCATTTGACAAATATTTTTGTCCAACATTGTGTGGCCACAGTGTTAATAGTGCTACTGGACTGGCCAGAATAAACCTATATCACTGGTAAATACATTTAAACCTATTTACTTGGAAGAACATGATGAACTTAAACACAGAATGCATACAAACATATGCAACACCACAAAGAGAATCATCACTGATGATCAGTGTTGTCAATCATTTGAGTTACCTATTTGATCTCACAAAGCCTGACTGAGTCCAGTCACCCCATCTTCACACCAAGCTTGTCTGCCATGATTTACCTCTCTCTGATAAACACTGAGCTGCAACCAAACTAGAGACAGAAGGAAAAAAAACTCTCTCTCTGTCTCTCTCTCTCTCACACACACACACACACACACAAACACACACAGGACCTACTCCGAAAACGTGAAACACCTGAGGCGGTGAACTGAGAGGAGACACGTCGCCGCAGAGATACTTTGCCCGGCACCTCGTTCGTCTCGGCCGACGTGAGGACAGATAAATCTCTCTCGTTTTTATGGCATCTCCATCAGCGGCTGCAGGAGATAGAGCTCTCTCCGCCCGAGTGATGACTGCGAGCCCCTATCGCCCCGAGACTCCGCCGCAGAGTGTGGGTAGTTACATTTGACCTCTCGGCCACCTCTCATCCACAGGCAGACTAAGGCCTGAAGCAGTCCGGGTGCCAAACAGCTCATTTTCTCCCCCACCCCCTCATGCTTGAGATCACGGCAGACAGTTTGGCCCAGCACACTCAGACAGTAGATAAAAATGAGTCTAACATTTGAATTGTCCGCAGCTGTTGTTTCTACCAACCCAGCAGAAAATATCTATTCTTATTTTCCCTATTTGTACACCAAGGCAGCAGGATCTCTTATTGTAATTGCCACACACCGATAAAATATTATATAAAAAACGTATATACATATATGTTTCTATTTTCTAGAAAGGTGTTTGGCAGAAAACTCTAAGATGAGGACATGGGTGTTCAAAAAGCTCCAGGGGAAAGCTAAGCGTGAACTGGGGCTCTGCAGACGGTTTTGAGACAGTCCAGAGCACGCTGGCCAATAGCTAATTAATCATCCAACAAGACTGAAGAGGATAAGATAACAGAGTCTTTAAGATGTGATTAATTCACACTAAAATAGGGGCCCATGTCAGGCCCCCAGGGGGAAGACCCGTCATCTAACCCTGTGGTCAAATAGCGTGGTCCGGCGTCCAGGTCATAGGAACTTCTGTGGCAACCAGGAGGGCATGGGCCCAAACCTCACCCGCCACTCAGCCCTGCCTATTATCTGCACTTCCAGTAAATCAGGGTGTCATTATGAGGTCAAACACCCCGGCACACTAGACTTGCGTCAGCGCTGTTGGCAAGGGACGGTCGTCGTGTCCACCATGCGCTGCATTCCAGGGCATGTGTGTATTTTTCTGTCCGAGGCACACCCTCTGTGCTCGGACGTGTGAGAGCCGGAGCTTGCTCGCTCGCTCGCTTGCTTGCTCGCTCGCTCGCTTGCTGCGGGATTTGTTCCCTCCTCGATCCAGGATCTTGGGGTCTGCCCTGGTGGTTGATGGCTGCATAAGGCTGGCTCTGGGCCACTGGGCTAGGCAGCGCCTAGAGGAGTTGGCACGCCTGCCGCTCCGTCACGGTTGTTTGCCCTGTTTGGAAGGTGTGGAGTGACCAGTCCCAACTGTCTGTTTGCAGTCTCCTCTTTCAGTGGTGAAAAACATCTGTGCACCTGCAGCGGCCACAGTCCCCACGTTTACACAACAAAAGGCTATGGACACATTATTTCATGACAAAAATAAAACTAAAGATTTTGTCACAAGTTCATACAGTATCTATACACTTTACTGACATTAAAGATGTTGGAGGTATATTGACACTCAAGTTGAATTTGTTTTCATAACTTCATCCTCAGTATGGATCATGAAAAGGGCTTCATTCATTATAAGGACACCTCCTTGCCCTTCCCAAACCTTTACAGTACAGCAAAGACATGAAAGTGACAGAGACAGAGAGTCTTACTCATTAAATTAAAGCAATACAATTTTGCTCCCATGCCTTAAAATAAAAATGTCAAACTAATTTTGATGATACTCAGACTAGAATTA
>JAVQKI010020901.1:0-12096 GCA_036025975.1 Nematalosa erebi
CTGTCAATGCTGTCATCTCCTGCGGGGGAGGGAGGGAGGGAGGGAGAGAGGGAGGGAGTACTGGTTGCATAGATGGAGGAATCCATAGATACACATACACACACACATACAGAGAGAGAGAGAGAGAGAGAGAGAGAGAGAGAGAGAAACACACACCAATACACACACACATTCCCACATCAATACAGTACAAATACAAACACACACACGCATATCCTCCCACCCAGCCACACACACTCACATCTACAAAATTTCATTCACATACACACACCAATATACACACACTTCTACACAATTACACATCAACACACACACACGCTTACCCAAGCACACACACACATCGTCCAAACACTCACACGTATGCACGCTCAGACAAGGGGCGAAAGCGAAAGATAAGGAAAGCTTTTGAACACCCACCTCATGACCATACTCTTTCTTGTCGCATTATGTACACAACAGCACTCATTTCCCTTCATCTGCCTGTTCCTGATTCCCCACATCAAACAGCTTCAAAGCAGAGCCGTGCAGGAAAAGCACCTCCTGTAATTGCAGCCCCTGTATGGCACTTTGATTCGTAGCCTTCGTCTACGTGAGGAACATGGACTGCACTGTACTATCACAGGGTCTGGATCAAGCGCGCGCGCGCACACACACACACACACACACACACACACACACACACACAGAGGCACCTACACATGTATGCACATTCAGTTCATTCACAATGGCTTATTAGTCCCCATTGGGCAGTACTCCCTTTAAAAGAGCATGTTCAGGGAGATGTTTTGTACTGTAGTGCAGAAGTGGGGTGGGGCAGTGAATGTGTGTGTGTGTGTGTGTGTGTGTGTGTGTGTAAGTTGAGCCTTTTGAATTGTCTGTGTGTGTTGGGAGAAGAAAAGAATGGTCAGAACTGTGTGTGGACGGCTCCCTGTTGGGCTTTTAGCCAGAGTGGTGCAAACAGCATGAAGCCCAACTGGGAGCTGCCAGCGGCCAACAGCCAGCAAGCTGCAACGAAAGAACCACACCAGGCTTCTCTATGCAAGTGTCTGTATTTGATGTATGCATGGGGTATGTGTGTGGGGGGGGGAGCCTGTGTATGTAGGTGTCTTTTTGTGTGTGACTGTGGAAATGTGTGTAGGTGTGTCTGTGTGTGGGTGTAGAGGTGTGTGTTTATGTGTGATGTAGGTGTGTGTCTATGTGGGTGTGTAAAATGCACCACTTACTGAGCCTTATGGGAACGGCGAGGTTGAGCTGATGGAAAGCAACACACATGCTTGCGAAAATGAATTGGCTGACATGATGACACGCGGCACTACCCCTACAAAAATCCCCCAACGGAACACATAACAAACATGAGCTGAGAAGCAAGGCTTCCTCCTAGCGCTAACATGCTAATGCTCCCTTACTGTTTTTACAAAAGGGTGGCCTTGGGAAAGGGACCAACGGTGGTTGGGGGGGGGGCAGGGGGTAAGGCTGGTGCTTTTTTACCTACTCTCCTCTCCTCTTCTACGGAGACCTCTCATTTCTCATGTCTCCTGGTGGTCGCCGATCGTCGGCAGTCAAGGAAATGGCCGCTTAAGTGCGGTCCACCTGGCCACTTTCCCTCTTTAGCGGATGCCAGTGCCGCAGCACAGAGGGACATTATGTCGGACAGGAACATCTATTACAGGCTGCTTCATGGCTCATCTCATGACACTTCCCATGTAATATTAACCAGAGTGAGCCCACATGACACTTCCTGCGTCGCCTTTTCGGACGACAACGCTCCACACTTGATAATGAGGATCATAAAACTATTCTCTGTGCGGGAAGATCAATCACATACATAAGACACAGAGAGAGAGAGAGAGAGCGAGAGAGAGAGAGAGAGAGAGAGAGAGAGAGAGAAAGAGCGACAGAGAAAGAGAGAGACAGAGAAAAAGAGAGAGAATGGCTGCCAATGTGATTTTGAGGGGTCAGTAAATGAAATATGTATAGACTATGAGTTCATGCAATATTTAATAATGATTTCTGCCCCTGGCGAGGGTGTCTGACGAAATTAAACTCTGTATTCACTCTTAACCAATTGCTTCAATGAGTGTTTTGTTTATTTCACTCTGATCAAACAAGCAAACAAGACGACTTCAGGAGCACCATGGCAGATGTCTGATTGGTATTGAGAAGGATGGATTTCTAAAGGCACCCTGGGAGTTGAAATAATGCAATACAGAGAACAACAGTGCCACCTGCTGGTAGCAGGTGGTTGTGACAAGTGTGTGGCGAAGGAAAATCAGTATGTCTAAGATGAGAAGAAATCTATGTCTTCTTAGCAATGTAACATTTCACAAGCATCACTTGTTTTGCCTATCTTCATGTGTGTAGGTGTGTGTTTGTGTGTGTGAGAGAGCAACATGTCTGTGAAAAGTGGTCTAGACAATTAGAATTCCAATACGAACTATTGATGTCCTTTTTGATTTTCATGATGAATCACTCTGAATGCAGTTGTGACAAAGACAAATCAACCACCATTTTGTGTTCCACAAACATACTGTGATGAGAGATTTCGATCCATGAATGAATACACGCTTTGCAATTTAGAGGCACTTACAGAAGAATATTTGTTCAGGATTTGTTTGTCTTGTCCCGAAAAAAAAGCACTCTGAGAACTGGGGAAAATAGCTTTATTTGATTTGGAGCCTGAGGAAGCATAATGCAAAACATGTTGACCAATAAAGGAAAATGAATGTCTTCCAATGTGCAGTGGTGACCAATGTTTGGACTAATTCTGATTCTGAATCTTGTTCTTCTGATTTACTAACGCTTCGCTGAATGGCAAAACATATACTGTGGGCTACTGTAAAATAATGCACATAGTTTAGTCTTTGACTGTCTGGTTCATTTGAGGGTCGCGTGTGTGTGTGTGTATGTGTGTGTGTGTGTGTGTGTGTGTATGCATATGTGCACATGTGCGAGTGTGTGTGTGTGTATGTGTGTAAATGTGTGAGTGTGTGCACTGCCTGACTAGGTTGTCAGTTCTGCGGCAGGCAACCTGTCATTGCAAATGTCCTTATGCAGTGAGGACCTGTCATTTGAATGCATCAGAAATACAAGCATGGCAGTTCTCCTACTCTGCTAAAGATACAAACCGAGATACGTGAGCACACACACACACACACACACACACACACACACACACACACACACTCAGGGAGTGATAGATATACCATGGGGAAACAGTAGTTCTCATTAACTCTCTCACTGACCCAAGAATAAATATTATCATATTTCCTACTGCAGCTTTTAAGATTATTCTTCTGTGACAGGCATATGGGAAACTATGTGGTAGAGCCATTCCCAAGGATGTGGTTCAAACCACGGAAACAGCACATGGAATATTTTACATGCAAAAGGAAAAATGTGTGGCAGTGGGTTTGGGTTTCACACGAAAGGGTGATATATGCTCTGTGGGAGTCGCTGGTCTATATTTTATGTAGATTTAGCCAAAGTAGAACAGATGAATATGTAATGAGCAGACCTATCTTCAGTCAACACTACAATTAGGCTACATACACTAAATACAGCATGGAAATAAGCCCTATAGGCCTACTGTAAACGATATAATGATAAACATTGTGTCTGTACTGTATGTATGTTTGCATGTCTTGAGTTCACTTCTACTTGCCATTTATATTTGAAATTCACCCAATAACCCACATGTTCTCTGAGCAGAGTCGTGAAAAGGGAAGATGAAGGTTAAGAAACAACAGCCTGTTACAAAGCAGTGCAGTGATCCGTCAGAAAACATGACCCAATAAAAGCCTCATTCCCTCCACTTGCTCTCGTTAATGGTCTTGGAACTTGGTTAGATATTGAGTTTAATGGACCAAGAACGCCAGGCAGAAGTTGCCTTTTTCACCTGCATACTACAGTACGACAGAGCGCTGCTGCATCGATGTCTGTAGCCTGAACGCGCCAGTGCTCATTGCGGCGCAGCTAACTCCTGACAAGCTTCACTATTAGCCACCATTAGCAATGGCCCGTGAAAAAATTCAAACAGATTCTCTCATTACTCCTCGTTTAGCTAAGAAAACTTGTAGGGAGCCATTTAGTCCAGTGACATAAAAAGGGTCATTAACGACTGGCAGCGTCTTTCCCTTATTTAAACCTCGGCAGGCAACAAAAGACCAATTCTTCACTTATCTGCCACTTTAAAGGTCAGCCTTGCTCAGAAGGAAAGGTGGATGAGAGGTGAAAGAGTCAGACACGAGGATTAAGGAGGAGACGGTGGCGTTGTCTGGCAGAGCCACTACTTCATCGGCCTTCAGCTCTGTTGGGAACTTATATATCAGGACTTATATAACAGGTGATGCATCAGAAAGGCCAAAAGAATCAGCATGGACCCCAGCCATCCTAGTCATGGGCGGTTTCAGCTGCCACCATCTGGCAAGTGATATCGAAGTCTTAAGGCTCGGACCACCAGACTCCAGAACAGTTTTTCCACCAAGCTGTAAGACTTGTGAACACGGAAACAAAGACAGCTTAAGCCTGTGTCTGTCAGTCTTGGCACGACAACACTTTTTGTTTTTCCCAACACACTCTCTTAAAATTCAATTTATTTATTTATTTATTTTTTGCTGTGCAAAGACACAAGAATTTAACTTTCTTATACTAACATAATGACATGTAATAAAGACAATCTTGAATCTTAATCTTTAGCCGTCCCCATTCTCTTTCTCAGCACCGGCCTTTCACCTACTGTAAGCTCACTGCTTATTGTTATTTCTCAAAGGCAATAGCCGGCTCTCACAAGGACACCCAGCACCCAGGAGAGATGTGCTTTACTGATGGCTCTTTACTCTTAAGGCCCACAGCTCTCCTTCCGTCATTGACAGGCATTATGGAGTATAACAGACACTGTACATGAAACTGTAAGAAAGAAATGAATGAATGAGTGAGTGAATGAATTAATGAATGAATAAATGAAAGAATGAATTGAAAAAAAAAATGAATGAAAAAAAAAATAGTTAAGGGCACTGAAGAGATCTTGCAGCAGTGCCAAAATATAAAACCCAGCAATGCTGACATTTATTTGCCACTGATCAAAAATGCTGTCAGCAGAGCACGTCCAGCTGTGACACTTGCAGACTACGTTCAATTACGGTTGCTGGAACCATTGACATAGCATATTTAAGATAAAAGCTAGAGGAAATTAGTACTTGTCTTGTTTTGTCATTTCCTCTCTAGTCTTACAAGAACAGAGGCTTAAGTGATTCTTTGGGCGGCCCACAGAGAGAAAAAACAAACAAACAACCCCCCACTCCCTCCTCCTTACTCATGTGTGTGTGTGTTTGTTTGTGGGGGTGTGTGTATATGTGTGTGTAAAAAGCTTGGACAACACAAGATGATATAACATGTCAACTCCAGTTGTCAGCCTTAAGGCCTCATTCATAGTCAGTGCAAGTACACAAACGTCACTATGGACGCAAGCTCACTTGCAGCGCAGGCTGACTGCATGTCTTTTGATATGTTTCCATTTACTCCTATGTGACCACACGCATTGCTGCGTTGCATCAGAAAATTTTACGCCACCCACTTTTGCGCGTCCTTGTGTTTGTGGCTGTGTTTTTTTTTAATTGACTATGAACCGGCCCTAAGAGGCTTCACAGACCACTGTCAAATGTCAACAGAAGTAGATCAATACATAAACAACAGAATATGCATGTCTAGTATAGCAAAATATCACAACATGATTGTACCTCAGGATGCCAACAATGCACTGAAGAGTTACACAACTTGTAGAAAGCCATTTAGACAAAAAAGCTATTTACCCATGTAAATAGATGTTTTTTCCTCTTCTTTAGTCTCTAGTTTTAGATTAGTGGTTGTCTCCTCTCCCTTTTCCGAGCACAAGCAGCATGAGTGTCTGTTATTTGGGAAGATTATATGGTTCCGCCATCTCATTACTTGCCTTTATTCTGGATGAGCAGTCTAAGCACTGAGGCAAAACAAAAAGTCAGTGCTCAGTGGGATGGAAGCTTAACAACCCAACTTTGGAGATAATTTTCCCTCCCTTCTGGAATTACTTTTTCAAAGCCTCTCTGTGTGTGTGTGTGTGTGTGTGTGTATGTGTGTGTGTGTTTGTGTGAGTGTTTTTACGAGTGAGTGTGAGAGTGTGTTTAGGTTTGAAACAACTCAGAGTCATCAGTCTTACCATGACTACAAACCTGAACAACCATCTATGAGTTATCCTACTTTTAAGTAAGAGTGAGGAGAAAGCAAAAAATGTAAACATGTGTAACTGTGTAAAACATGATTGACGTAAAGAAGAATAGATAGATTTGGGTGGTGGTGGTATACTGAGTAAGGAACCTGGCTATCATGTAACCAGGAAATTGTGGGTTCATATCCTGGCTGCCACTGTTGTGCCCTTCAGCAAGACTCTGATGTAATTGAGAGCTGACAAATGTCACTTTGGATAACAGCATCAGAAATGCATACGTAAATGTAGCCTAAATGTAATGTAATGATATGTTAAGTGTCCAAACATCCAAGCATAGCTGGAGCTTCGGTTGAGGAGTGTAGGTTATAGGTCCAAGCAGTCCCCAGTTCCCATTGCCTAGTATATCTGCTGGCGAGCCATCATTGTCTACTGTCTGTCCTGCTGTTTCCTATCCTCTGTGTGTACGTTGTACACCTGTTCATCCAGACAGCATCAGCAAAGGTCACCGAATAAAGAGCAACATCATACCTTACAATGGGAGCAAACGTGAATAATTCTGGTCCGCAAAAGTGGGGGTCACATTACGTCACAACAGAAGCTTTTCAGTGATCTGTCATAGCATATGAGAGCTCTACTCTGGTCTGCATAAAGGGGGTCGGCATATTAATCGTCCCACACATGAACAGGGCCACACACTGGATCTGGTTATGTCATGAAAGATAAACTGAGTGGCTGTTGATGGACAGAACTTCCTAGTGAGGTGTTCTGTGGCTTTAGTAGCTACAGATTTTGAGGGAAATAGTGCATAAAACATTAATGATTTAAGGTCAGAGAAGGCAGTTTCTATTATATCAACATGCTCAACACCTTTCTAAGAAGTTCTGCCCATCAACAGCCACTCAGTTTATCTTTGCTTACTCTAACCCTCCCTCTTTCTCTGTTTAGAGTGTTGAGGAACTGGTTGAGTCCAAATGCCAGTGGCACACTAAACTAGATCTGATTCCCCCCCTTAGATCAAAGAATTCCAAGTGTAAATCGCAGCCTTGGCTAAACGATTCCATCAGAAGGGTAAGACAGGAATGCAGGAAGGCTGAACGCAAATGGAAGAGAGACAGACTTCATATTTCTCTGGAGATATTTAAGATACACTTATTCAGTTTCCAAGAACTGGCTAGTGCCAAAATGAAGCAGCCAGTCTGCTCACTGGGAACATATCATACCCATCCTGGCCACTCTGCATTGGCTCCCTGTTATATACACAATTCAACACAAAGTGGCATTGACTGTTTTTAAAGCTTTAAATGGTCTAGCACCAGTATATGTTGTTGACATGCAATACCCATACAGTACACTACAATCTGATCATGTCTGCCACAGAAAGGGTACTGTGCTTTTTGTGTGTTTGCTCCAAGGCTATGGAACAGTCTACCAAACGAAATGAAACCCGCAATATCTGTGACTGGCTTTAAATCTTCACTTAAGACACACCTGTACTGGCAGCCACTGACTCTGCATGAGATTTCTGGATGGAGGTCTCATCTGTATCATTGTCTTTGTCACTGTCATTGTCCTTGGATGTTGGATGTGAAACGTAAGGTGTTTTTTTTTTTTTTTTCATACACTGATTGGTTGTAAATGTGCTATACAAAAAAATGTTAACTTACTTACTTACTTTATCATGCTTTCATTGGTTATCATAAAATTTGGGAACACAGGGCTGACTGGAGAGGAAGATGTCACCATCAAAGAGTTTGCAGGAAGGCTGGGAGATAGCTAGTCTGGCAAGCCATCCTATAACAAAAATGCATAGTCCAACTAGGACTAGAATCTGCTTTTGTCTTTTAAACTGGATAGCGCTACAACCAATCAGAGCAACTTCAACAAAACAGCAAATAGCCTACCTCCTTCTCTGAAATTCCCTTTTCTGCTCAACTTTCAAAGAAGAGCTCAAGTCCAACTCCTCTAAAGTCAATCATTGTCAACTTGATACACCTCCAAACGTGATATTGAAGACAATTTTGTTTAATAACAGTTAGCTTCATTAGCTTGCTAACTTGCTATCTTCATTCATCACCAGGGTGGATATAGCTAACTTGCTAAACTGAGCTAATCAGGCTGACAATTTGAAGAAGTATATTGATGAGTCCACTTGTGACACTTCTGTCAGTGTACTGAAACTGGAATTAACAAACCATGGAAAACTGATATTAGTCTAAACCCAAGCATGCAAACAGGTCACCATCAGGCAAATCATCTCATATGCGTTTTATTCAGTTTTACTAGTGATTTATTATTGTTAAGCAATTTTCTCAACCTGCAACAGTGCTTCTTGCATGATAAATAGACTATGACTTATCCTCAATTTTCTCCCTTCCCAACCCTGACCTCACATTTTGGAGGCATTAACCAGACTTGCTGTCTGATCTATGCATGCGGTTGTTTTGTGTTATGATTCTCCTATGTTATTGTCATTAGTTTAGCTGAACATTGTATTTTTCTAGGTCTCACAAACAGGTCTGGAACCATATATACCCATAGCCTATATCATTTGATGGCCTTGCTGCCAATTTTGATTAGGTGTCTTGGTTGAACACTTTGAAAAATTGAAACATTAATAGGTAACCTTTATGCTATTTGGTCAGAAAGACCCTTTCTACCAGAACAGACCGAGTTTGTGAAACACTGGAAACAAGTTGTGCTAGAACTACATTGAGGCTTCAACACAGTTACCAGAGATAGTAGCCTATTTCATCAACATGGTTGCTTGTGAAGACAGCGGCACACTAAAGTAAGCAACACAACACAATTCAGAAGCAGCACAGTGTCTGGCCTGGATGAGAGACCGGGTTAACATGAATTTAACATCTTTCTCCCACATTCAAGCATATTTGTCTTTTCATCTTTTTGTTGACTAGCTTTTTATTATTAGCTGTAATATCTGACCATGAATACTTAAAACAAGCAATATTTTCTTAATTCAAGACACTCCTTTCTCTATATTTTTTCTTATTTTTGAAAAGGCATGTTTAGCAGTGTAGAGCCTAAGGAGTGCACTACATTCGCAGCCTAATCAATACACCACAGACACAGTCTGATTAGTACACTATAGACACAGCCTAAGCAGTACACAATAGCCTAATCAGAACACTAGAGCCTAAGCAGTACGCTACAGTCACAGCCTAATCAGTACTCTAGACCCTATGCAGTACACTACAGACACAGCCTAATCAGGACATTACAAACATAGCCTAATCATGGTTGACCAGTTTTTACCACGGTTTTCACATCACTTCCCCTCATGAGCAGTCTAAAAGTGTCTTCTTCCCCATGGCCTTATCCTGGCCATTAACACCAGATTTGTGTGAGCTGTACTAGCCACTGCATTGACAATTCCCCGCCCACCTATGGCCAGAAAAAATTCATGAGCTCCCTATTGCTGCCCCCGACGGACCCCCATCAAAGCAGTATTCCAGTGGGAGGTGGACATGGAGCAGAAATGTTATAGATTGCAATCTTGCATGTACATGCTGCAAACCTGAAAGAGGACTGGGCATCAACGATTTACAGCCTGCAATTAGCAGCAGATAGGGCGGTAAAACAGAGGGTGTAAAAGCGCTTTTGAGCCAAAAGTGAACATTTGGAGTGGCTCTAGCGGCAGCAGCACAACAGAGGCCTGATAGATTCATATTTAATGGCGGCCACTATCATCGAGAGGAGGAGGAACCCTCCTTCATTATCGCTGCTTCCCCCCATCCTGCTTTATCGAGATAATTGATTTCTCTGTGGTAACAAGGTATCGACCATGCGAGGAGTGCCCGCATAGACGACAACTTCGATTCCAAGGAAGAGCCAGAGCAGAGGAGGGCAGCAGAGAGAAGTCGATGATTAACCAACAGCCTAGCCATTTCTCCAGCTGGCGGAGATGTCATTATCAATGTGTAGTCTGCTGCACAACACACTTAGACAATGTGAGATTAAGGCGGGCAGAGAGTAGGGTGGCTTGCATGGAACTCATTTTGCAAGCCAGTGCAGGTATTTTTAATGTTGTTTTAATGTTAGTGTATTGTCAAGAGAAAACAATATTTTGCCGGATTCTAAGTCTCATATTTTTTCTAAAAACCTTTAATATCTTTTTCAATTGTCTGGTGACCTGTTTATACTGTATTTCTTAACAGTCATACAAAGGCTGCTTTACAGATGCATTTTGTGGTGTAAGAAGGAGCTTCAAGTTAAGTGAATCGGATATATTCACATTTGGTCATTTCAGAGTCATTTGGACTTCATTACTCAGCATATTAACGTTCATTAGAAACAATGTGTGATCCTTCAAGAAACTCACAGAAACCTGCTCTGTTTGGTATTTTAGCTTCTCCTGCAAACCTAGAATCAGGGCCAATCTTAAGCCAATAATACAAGATCAATAAAGCTGCTTACACTGTTCAAACAGAAGCTAGCGCGTTATTACTTTGCTGTTTACACACTCACCTTATAAGACTGCAGCCACCTACTGTAACCTCTATATTACAAGCCTAGGCAGGAAGGAAAGCATCATAGACAGACAAGTATGACATATTCTTAGTCCATATCCTTCAGTGGCAGCATTGTTGGATGAATGGCCTGAAGCTGTACTTTCATCAACCAGGAAGTAAATATGGCTTGACAAGTCACTTTTCTCTGAGACCCTTTATGGTCTGGATAATCTAAATGACAGATGAAATGCTTGTGGACAAAGAGCTTGGCAGATGACTTTTTTTTCACTTAACATTTTTTTCACTTAACATTATTTCACAATAACATTGTGTCAGCTGAGAGCACTTTCCAGGTGCATACTGCAGATAGTGTGCATTTTTAGAAAATAAACATGTTCACCTTTTGAGGATTGCCATTATTACACGCCACTGAGCTTTGTGGTTTGTACTGTAAACAGAAGATCCATCTTAGCGTACCTCAGTTAATAAGACTTTCTGTTGTAATTTATTAAATAGCTCCTAACTGGGCCTGAGCTCATTTGACCTGATAAGAAAAATCCCCCCTGGTGAAAGCACTGTTCCACTGCAGTAATGTAGCCTCTGGGGGAGAAAACACAGTACATGCATGATTGTTTTTAACCAGATATAAGATATTGGTGACAAAAATGAATAAACATACAGTTGTCCTACTCCATGTTCTACTGTAGGTAAATACAGTAGCTTTACACTAAAACAGAGTTTGATTTTCACATTATGAGGACACAGTTTGGGATTTTACTATACAAAACCACACGAACACTCATGTCACTCTGCAAGGGAGATGATGCTTTAAAAGTATTCAACATGAAATAAAAAAAACATAAAAAATGTAACTGTCTCATCTTTGGAGTGAGAAAGACATTTGAGTCATTTACGGTATATTCTTTCACTTTCTCTAATGGTATTTGCTAGGTAGGCCTGGTTACCATTTTGACACACAGCATTCAACACAATAATTCACCATGGAAGGGACAAATACTAATTCAAATCACTTTGTTTTGCAACCCAATAAAGGAGAAATCTGGTGTGAATCAGTCAATAGCCCTGTTGTTCAAGGTCACTGAATGATGTCTGAAAAAGAACCAGGAAATGTGAGACAACATACAGTACAGTAGACCAAATCAGGAAATGGCAGCTAACGTGAACTCAATGGGAAAATTAATCAGAAGGTGAGTTTCAGAGCCCTATTTGGTTAGCTGTCAATTTGTTATTTGGTCTATGTTGAATCAAATGTTCTAGTTCTTTTTCCTGCAAACAGCTCTCTGTGTGTGTTGAATCTCTCATTGCCTGTGTTCCCATTCTTTGATTTATGGGTGCTTTAAAATTACCTGTTAATAAGGTATTAATAATGCCTTATTAATATTTAACAATGCTAAGTTCGTTTTTGTA
>JAVQKI010020963.1:0-12215 GCA_036025975.1 Nematalosa erebi
AGAATAGTAAAACATAAATTCTGATTCCAATACACTCACAACACATCGAGTTCAAATTGTTTTTTTTTTTTTTTTGTTTTGTTTTTTAACAATCATCTATACTGCAGTACCACTAGCAAATCCCAACAGCATAGCCTAAGGGGACGCCCAATCCTGTCACATACTACAGTGCTGAGTCACTTCTACTAAAGGCCATTTGTTGACAGAAAGTGTTTCCCTCCAGCTTTTTTTCCTGCCAGCTGCAGTTAGTCTAATGGCCGACTGAGAGGGGTGGGGGGGGGGCGTAGTCGGCTGGCACTGGGCCAAACACACACCTTGCAAGGCAAACAGCGCTTGGCAGGGGTGAAGAAGAGTGAAAACATTGTGTGTGTGTGTGTGTGTGTGTGTGTGTGTGTGTGTGTGCATATATGTGTGAGCATGTGCACATTCAACACTGGCCACCAGCTAGATACTTGGATGTGGATTATCGCAAAGGAAGTGGTAGCAGGGCTGTGGAAATGCTAGTGAAATAGATGGAGTGCTGTTTTTTGGCCAGCTCTGACTTTTGATGAGCTTAATGGCACCACAATGACTACTGTAGGCAATGTGCCATACATTTATGCTGATGGATTCACACTGTGACTAGTAACATTACATTATGTTGTAAGTAACAAAACACCCTTCTCCCGTATTGTGGTACAACACATATCTAATTACAAATACCAAGAGTGTCTTACTTTTATAGTTCCAATGTATACTGGTGACCTGGATTTCCTGGGTTGGTATATATTCCTCTATAAACTTCTTGCCTTGCAGCCGATGCCATAACGCACTCTTGCCAGTATTCCTGTCCCCACGGATGACAATCTTCACTGTGAGGGACAGATGTAAGATCCAACATTACAGTATGTGACAGCTGGAGAGCATCATCCATCAGGAATACTAATAGTGGAACACGAACAACTCAATATACAGTATAACAGTGCAGTTTTTGTTTTCTGACTAGATCAGACAGATGGATACAGAAGATAGATACGGGTACTTTATTTAACCCGTACAATATTCAGTTATCCCTAAGCATCGAAAACATGACAGAGACACACACACACACACACATAACACATTTTGCACTGAACAAGGATTGCACTCAATTTCGTTGTACAGTACCTGTTACAATGACAAATAAAGATATTCTATTCTATTCTATATTCTAGTCCATAAACTACAAAAATACAGAGAAAGAATTCAAATTGTGTGCCATTTAGAGACACAAATCAAAATGCAAAGCAAATAAATGTGTGCACCCGTGACAAAATGTCTAACATGTACTAGCCTAGAGTACTACCTGATTTGTCAAAGAAAAAGTGCCAAGAAGAGGAGTCAAGGAAAGTTAAATATTTGTGTACCCCAAATGACTCTGATAACCTAATGTGCAACATATTGGGTGATACATATACCATTGTTTGCTTACCATTATATCAGCTCTGTCAAGACAAACATTTGGGTGTCAGTGAGTGTGTGTGTGCAGGTCGCCATCCCCTCAGACCCGAAAACATTATTAAACATTTTCTGCGACATAAACTCTTAAGTGTAAAAGTAACGCAGGCAAACTGTTCCTGAACACCACTGACAACAAGAAGTCGGAGCCGACTGGAAAAACAGGCCAGTGGGTGGGTGATCGTGTATCAGTCATGAATGTTTAATGTCTCCAGAGATGGTCTGACAGCACACTCAAGCGCTAACAGGGATCAATAAGAGCCCAGTTCACTGTCAGTTGGGAAATCAGTCTGATGCGTCACAGCACAAGCAAACCAAACAGCTGGAGAACACCACATGTTCTGTCAGCAACAGTTACAGCTAGAATTGATCATGTTTGGCTTGGTTTAATCATTTAAAATACCTTCCACTTAACCATGATGTTTCTAAGTACAATGGTGGAATTACCCTACCCATTCCAATGCCTAAAGAACTCAAGTGCCTCTATTCAGCCTTGCCTTTGGATTTCACCTAAAAATATGAGGGGGGCGTGTACTGTAATTGGAAGTGCAATCACTTACTGTTATACTGCACGCCCTTGGCAAAACGCCTCTGAAGACTCTGGTTCATTGACTGCAGGCCAGCTGGGATATTTTTCTCCCTCAGTTGCCCTCCCTCAGAACCAACAAGTTTCTTTAGAGCAGAAAACATCTTGACAAGGATTTTAGTTCGATTTCCCTTGGAGAATTAAAAATTCAGTTCTTCTCCTTGACTGAATGGGTCTGCAAAAATCTTTCAGGATTTGGAGATTGCAGTTTGCAAAAAGATTTATCATGCACACATTATTGGGAGGCTGTATGCCAGGCTCACGTTCTGAAGTCACTGACAGCCAGGATTTTGAACTGCAGGTAGCCTGCTGAGGATGGAGTTGGCAGCCAAATTTCTTCACCAGTGCCTACTCTTTGAAAAGGCCATTGCTCTCTATCGCATAAGTCTTATTCCACTCTCGTTCCAGCTGACATCACCTATGAGGTTAAAAAAAATAATGTTAGGTCAGTCCACTCATAAAATCAAGTTCACAGACTAAACGCCGAAAAGGACGTAAACATCGTTACACGAACGTCCTAAACGTTATGCAGGGGAAAATCTGCCAAGATGTTTACCACCGCTGACATGCGATAAACGATGACAATCAAATAAACACTCACCCGAAAAGAAATGACAGTGACAAACATAGACATAGGCAAATTACAGCTGAGAAAGCTATGTATTGAAAAAAATTTCATTGCAGCTACCATTGCTAACATTAAGTAAGATAAAAGGGACTCCGTTGCTGCGGCTCTCACAAGGCATAGTCGTTCATGTTATCTAAGAATATCTGTTCACCATATGGCACTTAACACCTGAACGCCAGTATAACGGGAACGTTTGCAGGAATGTGAGAACTCACGTAGTCATTATAACCAACAGTGCCGAAGAGATGTCTTCGCAGAAACCCTAGCAGTAAAGCCGCTTCAGGGCTAAAGCTAGCTGGGTTTCCCTCTTAGTTCTACTGGTTGGTCGGCTAGCACTCGGCAGGAGCCAATGTTATGCTACGTGTCAGTGTTTTCTAATCCGGATCCGGTAAGACAGAAACATTTACAATCGATTTACGCTGCAGACCAATTAAAAATGTACCTCATAGACTGGCCTTGCCAGCGCCATTCCTTCTCCATTCTGACGACGATGATACCCTCTGGAGCATCATTATCCCGCGATGACAACCATTTCCCTAGCATCCCTCATCCCAACTGGAATGTATCACGAAGAGACAATTACATCTTCACGGCAACAGATGATATGGCGCCTCTAGTGGACGGAAGGTGCAAGCCTGAAAAGTGCCCAGGTGTCTGTTTCAGGACTGGTGGACAAGGCTGCTTGATTTTAACAGCAGTGAAGTTGGGAGCTTTTGGCTAGGTTACTGTCAGAGTGGCCATGCAGAGGACACTGAGGCAGCACTGAAACAACGATTATTTGGAGACACCTTGTGGTAGGCTTTTTGTTTTAATGCCGTGCAGGGCCTTTTCTGTTCAACAATGCGCAAAGTGAACAGGAGATGTTCAAGGTTTCCCCCTCTTCTTCCATTTGTTTTTCTCTCAGTAAATTTGGGTCACTGAAATACCGGACCACGTGGAACTCACTGGGCATGTAGATTCAGTTTTGGTGTCCAGACGGTCCTCCAGCCATGTCTTGTGAGGATAACATGAGAACAGCAAAGCCAATGCAAAATGGTTTTCCACTCTGTCTACTTAAAGCAAGAAGTTTGGTGTAGGTTAAAAGAATCAGCAAAGCAGTATTTATTTATTTATTTATTTGTTTGTTTGTTTGTTTGTTTGTTTGTTTGTTTGTGATTTCTTATCCTATCCTGTAACTGATATGCACAGTGATATCCTCGATAGCTCGTGGGAATAAAACAATCTTTTTGTTTACCCGCCCTTGCAGCAGCCAATATGGTATCCAGATTTAAACGTCCTATCAAAATGAATTGTCTGACAAAAATTATACCTCATAAAGGTTATTGGCAAACTGTAAGACTGTTGATTTATAAGAAACAGTTGGTGAATAAGTCATGAAAAGGAAAGAGTAGGCCTACTTTTTGCTTTTACAATTTAGGTAGGCCACAGATTAGAGCCTTTGCTTTGCAACTTCTTGAGTAAAGAAGTTGAATCACTCCTACACTTCTGAGTTTTACACAATCTGTACCTTTAGTAGGGTATGGAAAATGTGTCGCCTTGGATTATTGACTGCATTTTGGGGGACCCTTGGTGACACTGGCACATTCCCAAACATTCCCAGCACACAGGTTGGAATAGAAAAATAATATTATTCAGGCCATTCAGTGTAACAGGGCTAATTTCATTTATTTCCTATAATGAACTTGGGTATAGGGTATTTTTTGAGTGAGAGAGAGATTACTAGGCAGCGTGAGGTTTTCTTGTTCGGATTCAATCATCGGACGATTCCAACTGACGTTGCGCGGCACAGTGCACCTTTAACGGCTTTCTCTCTGGAAACCATTGCACTTGGCTGCCATCACCACAGTGAGCGCATGTAGCCTAGTGACTTGTTTTGCTGTCTGCCTATGTCGGTTCTGTATCATGACGTAACCCTATGAAAGAGCAATCGCTGCTCCTAACAATGTAAGCAATCAACATATTCCAGCGCTGCTTCAAATGTAGGCTATCAATAAGAGCCATGCTACATGGCTTGGGGCACTGTCCGTTTCGGTTAATGAAACATTCATGGTGGTTCTGTATTTGCGACGAGGGGCTATCCATTTCTCCTCTCTGCAATGATGATTCAGACTGAAGCGCGGGTAAGTAAGCTTTTGCAAAGTGAATAGGCTATACAACATTTCTTTTGCTGATACAATGTAGCGTTGGCTTAATGGTGTCTTATTAGCTTGATGATGTCGAGGGGCGTGGTAGTCTAGCTGGAATATGATATTTAGTTGTTTGAAGGATTTTCACATCATATATTCAAACGGGGAAAAATCATTGTGCATTGGGTAGCATGGCGACAATTTGGATATCAGCGACACAGTCGTTTTACGACAAGGATCCCTGATGTGAACGTTGAATTGTTCAGATGATCATCCGCGGCTGTGATGTGAACCTACCACCAACTTGGTCCAGGTGCGGCTCAGCCGAAAACACAAACAAAGAAACGTGGCCCCCAGCGGCCTCGATTGCTTTTTTGTCGTTCATAATCTAAACTCGCTTATGTGTCATGCCTTCTGGGGAGTCTGAGTCAAACAGCAGAACAGAACTGAAACTCGCAACGGTTGGTCTTAAATCAAAATGCTTGAATTATTTCTTGCAAATAGTCTGCACTTTTTTGTTCTAAAACTCGCAGGACAAAAGTGAAAATGATCAAGATTGGAGTATTTGTATAATAGGGACGCCTCATCTTAATTTTCAAATGACATGACATGATTAGGCTAGAGTTCATGAGTAGAAGAGGCTGGTCCACATCTCTTTGTTCTTTTTAAATGACTCTTCAGCCTGTTGTGGAGTGGGTTGTAGCCTGCATCACATACTAGTCTGTATTTGCATTTTACATTATAATGGAACCATTTGTTAGAGTGCATAACACAACATGTATTTCGCCTTTCCTATGGGCCATTGTGAATTTGCCAGTAGCCTACTTCACTAGCCTACTGGCAGTGTGTTGACATTGTTCATTGTTTTGACATAGACCCAGTGAGGGAGTCATGGCAACACAGGAACCTTCTCCCCCATCATCAATGGAGAGCAACAAACCAGGCTTCCCCAAGAAGATCTTGGCAAATAAGCTGGAGGAGAAACACCTTTGCAACTGCTGTCATAACATTCTGAGGAGACCATTCCAAGCTCAATGTGGTCACCGCTTTTGTTCCTACTGCTTTAACCGAACTGTCAGGTATGTGTGTGCAATGTGCATGCATGCGTGATGGGCGATGAATATGTGGTCATACGTTGCATTGAGGTTATGTTTTGTCCATCGCAGTTTGATGGTCACTAAATATTCTAATTTCCACAGCAATGGACCCCAGAAATGTAACGCCTGCATTAAGGAAGACATATTTGAAGAGCCCACATCAATTCTTAAACAAGGCTGTGTGAGTGTACAAATAAATTTAAATAAAATGTTTGTCCTTGCTACTAAATTAGACCAAGTAACAAGCACTGCCATTACTTAGTGTGCCTGTATCTGTGTGGATATGTACTACATCCCTGTGTGATTACAGGCCTTTCCTGACAATGCAGCTCGGCGCGAGGTAGAGACGCTTGCTGCTATTTGCGTTAACGAGGGTTGCACATGGAAGGGCAGCATCAAAGAATATGAGGTATCTCATTCCCTGTCTATCTTCTCATCGGGCCGCATTCACCAACCATTCTTACCCATTTATGCAGTTTTCAAGAAGATTTAAGCATTTATCAATACAGGTTTTTAAATGGGAACTTAAAAACAAATAAAACATCTTAGGGAGATATTGGTTAATGAGGCCCATTATTAACATGGAATAGCTGGAGTTGTGCCAGATATCTTCTGTGTGTTGCATTGTATTTATCTACAAAAAAAATTATTTGCTATACATACTGCCCTACAATAATATATGTATGGATAACATATGTTGTACCATGTATATGTTTGCATGTCATCCTCTGACAAACAAGAACGATGTACTGTGTAAAATATGTTTGTTTTGTTTCTTAGCTAACCCACGAGGGAAAGTGTGAGTTCATGATCATCCCCTGTCCCTCATGTAAAGAGCGCATCCGCTTCAACGAACAGGAGAGGCACAATGAACGTGAATGTCCGGAGAGAACCCTCAACTGCAAGTACTGCAAAGAGCCATTTCATTTCAAAAACATTAAGGTGAGGCACTGCGCAGGTGTGTCGTTTGGCAGGACACTGACTTCAGCTTTTACTGTAGGGTTGTGTCATGGATGACTTGAGCGAGTGTACCTAGAGAGGCATGAAATAATAACAAGCCTGCCTTTCATATTACATTATTTAATATGGGAGCTGTTAAGCCCACTAAAACCCACAACCAAACCACAGCTGTACTGTAAGAGCCCAAGCGAAGAACTGATTTTGTTGTCAGTATCGGGTGATTTTTTTTTTTAGCAGTTGTTATGCACAAATTGGTAACTGTTTGTGACTGTTTAGTCCAGCTATGTTTAAATATTTTATACATTCTTTCATGTTCATGTTCATTTTTTTCAAATGTCCACATTTTGGCAGACTAGGAAGTGAGATCATTAAAAGAAAAGTCAATTTTTTTTCAGGCTCATGACGAGATCTGCCCCAAGTATCCAATGATCTGTGAAGGCTGCGCAAAGAAGAAAATCCCCCGGGAAAAGGTGGGGCCTCTGAACGTTATTTTTAAAACGTCTCTCCAAGTGAAATAGAAAGTTTTGCTGCTCAAAGTGTGCTGGAAACTCACAGCTGAGTTGAATATTCACTATTTTCGTCCTCTCTTTCAGTATGTCGACCACATAAAGTTTTGCAGCAAATTCAGAACTCCATGCAGATATCATGTAGTGGGCTGTGACATGTCAGTAAGTAAAAATTCAGAATTTCTTACTTGTGGTGCATCCATAAACTACTTAGTAACAAAGAATGCTCAAAACTGTCACTCCTGTGAGACTTTGATGCTGGCAGTCAGATAGCTACACAACAGTAGAATATAGTTATACAGCCTAGACCACTTCACAAGAGTTTTATTATTAGTGTCATTTAGCTGTTCCCATAGGGTTTTAATTTTAACTTTCCAAATTATGTGATCTTAACATAGCAGTAATAGTTGGGGAACAAAACAGAATCAACATTGTTTTTGTTTTCATCGATGAGTCTGTATCCAGGTCTTACTAGAATAGATTCTAACCCGAGGGCAACACTGCATGCGTTACGGAGGCGTTAATTGCGTCAAAATACATTTTTAAAGACTGGTCTGTATTTTTTAAGTGGTTGCTGCAATGCTGCATCTGGTGTAGCCAGCTCCTCTGATTATGGTGGAAGCTAATTGTTACGGCAGATATGTCTTTGACGTAATGCATCCGGTGTGTGCCTCCCTGTAACTGTGCCTACTCTGTGCAGTTTCTCTTTGCACCCAGGTAGAGACAGGAGAAATAGTTTGGGAATAAAACAGAATGTTCAAGCATTGTCTTTGTTTTTATTGCTGAAATTATATAAACCATAACCAACTCTTACTGGAGCAGATTCTAACTGTGCCTGCTCTGTGCCGTTGCACTCCGCCCGCAGGTGGAGAAGGAGAAGATCCATGAGCACGAGCGTGCCTGTGCCCATGAGCACCTTAACCTGCTGTTGCACTACATCATGGGCATGAAGGTGAGCCTGGAGGGTCTGCAGCCGCAGAGCCTGGAGCTGGCCGGGCACAAGGCCCATGAGCTGCACCAGTCCCTGCGCGAGCTGGAGGCCCGTGTCAGCCAGCTCAGTGCCATGTCTGTGCCCATCCTCGGGCCTCCCGTGCAGGGGGCCTCCGCCTCTTCCTCCTCCTCCTCCTCCTCGGCCTCGGCCTCGGCCTCAGCGTCTGCCTCTGGCTCCACTGCAGCGCCACCTCCACCTCCGCCGCCCACTGCCACGTTGCCCACCTCCTTCACGCCGCTGCCCAGCTCGGTGGGCGCGGCACTGGAGCTGCAGCTGCACAGCGAGAAGACCAAGGTGGCGGAGCTGGGCCGGCGATGCCAGGAGCTGGAGGTGAAAGCGGGCACCTTCCAGGATGTAGTGTGTGTGCTGAACCGTGAGGTGGAGCGCTTCGCCACCACCATTGAGGCCAGCAACCGGCAACACAGACTGGACCAGGACAAGATTGAGGCGCTAAGCAACAAGGTGTCTGTTATAACAGTGCTATGTGGTATGCCTTAAGGCAAAACATCCAAAGATCACAGATACAACAACCAAATGTGAAGAAACATGTGTATTGAAATAATGTAAACACTTAAAGTATAAATCCTTTGTGAGTCAGTCCTTGGCCCTTCTGTTCTAGGTCATCAAGTGCTGTTGTAGGAAAAAGAACGAGAAAATTTGATGCAACATAGACCAAATAGTGAACTGACCCTGAACTAATGGATAGTTGACAAATGTCGGGTTGGATAAAAGCATCTGCTAAATGCATAAATGTAAATGTAAATGTATTCCATGAAAATGCCATAACAGCTTTAAGCCATGGGTCACTTTATTTCTGGTACATACAGTATTTTAGTGAAATTAGATGGCCCTGATCCTGCTATGAAATTCCCTTATATGAATGACAGAAAGACGTTTGCTAATTGAAGCTACAACTTTTTATGTTCATCATATAAATTTACAATCACATCTTCAAGACTGACCTGTACCCCAGTCAGGAAGTGGATGCTCATTAACTTGACTTTGCCATCCTTTGGCTCAGGTGCGGCAGCTGGAGCGAACGGTTGGGGTGAAGGACCTGACGGTGGCTGAGATGGAGGGGAGGCTACGTGAGATGTCTGCCACCACCTTCGACGGTGTCTTCATCTGGAGGATTTCTGACTTCACAAAAAAGAGACAGGATGCCATTGCCGGTCGAGCCCATGCCATGTTCTCCCCTGGTAAAGTTGGTTAAATGTATGGTAAAGGTTTGGGAGAAATATGACGTTAGACTAGTTTGCTTAAGCTTTGCATTCAAGTGTGTTAAGTCTCCTGTAAATCAATGATATTGGTGTGGTTAGCCATATCAGTTCTTTTCATATTTTGCAACAGTTTAGTGTCTACTGACTGTGTTTAGCCAACTTTAGTGTTGTAATATGACATCTAACAACATTTAAAAAGAAGCTGAGAGCTGCAAAAAATACCTGAATAACCATCAATATATTTGTAACTACTGTATGTGTTGTCGTCTGTAGCGTTTTACACCAGCAAGTATGGCTATAAGATGTGTTTGCGGATTTACCTGAATGGAGACGGGACAGGACGTGGCACGCACCTCTCGCTGTTCTTTGTGGTGATGCGGGGACAGAGTGATGCCCTCCTTAAATGGCCTTTCAACCAGAAGGCAAGTACTTTTGGTAGAGATTAAGGGCTTGTTTACACATATCTAGGTTTTTTAAAATTTATTTCATATATTAATGGTGTTTACATGTATTCAAAGCATTTTGAAAAGTCTCCCGCATAGAGGGTGTTTTAAATATATTCGTTTGAGGTGCTAAAACTTTGTTTACGTGTAAATAAAAGGCCTAAACAGATGTTTGTAAAAATATCTAGATAAGTGTAAACAAACCCTAAGTTCTTCATTGTGCCATAAAATTGTTGTGTTTTTCAACCTTTTATTTTTGTGGTTGTGTACTGAATAATTTGAACAGCAAATACGCAACTAACTTATTTTTTTCACCTTTTTGTGATCCTGTTTGTGACAAAACTTGGATTCTGATTCTGAATTCTCATTCTCCTATCTGCAGGTGACTCTCATGCTGCTGGACCAGAGTAATCGGGAGCACATCATCGATGCCTTCCGGCCCGACGTCACTTCATCCTCCTTCCAGCGCCCCGTGAGTGAGATGAACATCGCCAGTGGCTGCCCGCTTTTCTGCCCTCTTTCCAAGCTTGAGGGCAAGAACTCATACATACGTGATGATACCATCTTCATTAAGGCCATCGTGGATCTCACAGGCCTCTAAATGCGATGGCTCTGGTTCTAGGTTCCGTTGCGGTTCTCCCGCTACATTTACAAAAGGCAGCGCGTGACGCGCTTGCAATGTTTCTGACAGGGTATTTTGTGGACGAGGCTTGTTTTCTTTCTCGAGAGCTTTCATGGCACATCCCTTTCACCTGCATGCCAATGCTGACCCAGCATGTCTGCACAGATACCATGGCGGGCTCGGCTCGCGCCACAAGGTGGAGCTAGAGCTCCACGTGGCTCTCACTCTCACAAGCACATCAGCGTGACGAGGGGTCAGTCTCAGCTTCAGATGATGTGAGAAGAGAGTATGCTCATCAGTTGTCAGTGCTGTTTACATTTTTTAAAAAGCTTAAATTAGTAATGGTGACAATAGGCCAGCTTGGCCTGTTCCTGTCTGGTGCTGTGTACCTGTTTGTTGGTATTACAGGGTAAATTGTGTTGAAGTTGTGTCAGTATTTCTATAAATAAATCAATTATATCAAAAATAAGTTTTGGATTACAGTCCATTCCTTAGTAGAAATGCACCCATGTAAAGAAGGGATGCAAACTGTTGATGCTAGAGGGAGGAATTGGCTGGTTATTCAGGAGCCCATGGACTGGACCCTAATTTTAAAGCCTCAAACTCTGGCCCTCTTTCGAGGGTGATTTCGATTATGCTTGCTTATTGTAGCAGTCATCAATTTGCATAGAGGAAACGTGGAGTTACTGAAAAAAAAGTAATTGGCAGATTTTAAATATGTAAGTGTAATTTGCATGTTAACCAATGTAGCATCTCTTTAGTTGGCCTTTGAGAGAGAAATTTCATTGTCTTTTAAAGCTTGCAGTAGGAGTAGATTTCTTTCATGTTATTGTGAATGGCAACATTCCATTTAGTGTGCGCTTAAAGTCGGTGAGTGAGTGGTTTAGACTTAAGGGCTGGTTTGTTACATCTGTGGAAGATACATTTGGAGTTATCAGGGTTTTAGCAGTAGTTCAAAGCAGGGTTTTTCATATCTTTCATATTTCAGAAGCTCTTTCCTGCGCCAGTTTAGTATGTATCCCACTGCATTCTACATTTATTGGACTTTACAGACAGGGTATTGGCACTCCTGCTACGGTGCTTGTTGCTTTTGTTTGTTTCTCTCTTGCTCCCTCTATCTGTCCTGGGAACCTTGGTTTAGCAGATTTGCGAATGGAATGTAAAAGTATTTCACATATCGAGTGCAATGAGACGGAAGTTTGAGGAGGTTTATCAAAGTGTTCTTCGAGATGTAATGAACTAACAAGTTTGTTAGCGGTAGGTTAGCTAGTTTTGATGATTAGAGTGTTTGGGAAGGAAGGGAAACTGTGAACTGGTATTTACAACTGTACTGTTGAGATGTCATATAAAGATAAGTGATTTGTTAAAATGGGTGGTCTATATTAGCGACGTGGTGTGCAATTTGCGATTAGCTTTTATCCATTTGGCTTTAAGAAATTTAAAGTAATGGTGGTTATTTTTAAATCAGCCATGACAGGTCTTGAAGCTTCTCTGTGCATGAGAAGCTTCAACGAATATAAAGTTTTATTGTGTGTGTTTAGCTATGATCTGACACAGTAG
>JAVQKI010021259.1:0-10481 GCA_036025975.1 Nematalosa erebi
TGCAAAATTAGGGCCTTTAAAGAGGAAGAAACTAAACAGTAATAAAGTGCAATTTTACACTGTAGAAACAGTATTTCATTAAAAAATAAATAGCTTGCTCAATGGTGATATACAGTATGTGATGTATCTACCAGCCTACTTGCATTAGCGTCTCCTATGCCATCGTTTGACTTGAACGAGTGGTGTTTCGCTGCTAAATCTATATCACCATAGTACCTCAACATGCAGCGTAGCGGTGGTCGTGCAGAGCGTCTAAATGCAGTTGATAAGATTACTGGTGGTGGATTGCATGGGGGGAGCGGTGGAGGTTGAGGGCGCAGATGCAGCCGCAGTGCCAACGCAAAACAGACACAGCGGTAGCTGCACGTTACGTCCCCAGTGGCTATACGATTCCATGTGTGATTTCACCGCCTTCACCCCCATCCACATAATATTTATAGTCTTCTTACAGACGTTGCAATAAGCCTCTCGGCTGTTGCCGACTACTGGCCTAAGCCAGTCTTTAAACGTAGCTTCCTCCAGCCAGAGGTCTGAAAATTTGCATTTGCCCATATGTTATTGTATGTTAAACTAGCGTTGAGTTATGTTAAACTAGCATAGACTTGGCAGCAAGCCAGCCAGTCGAGTAGCCTTCTCAGATTGATTCAACGTGCGCAAGATACACGTGACATCACTCCCATCACTCGGGTCCTACTCGCAACATACAAATAAATTCACGCTAGTTTATTAATTTAAGGAGATAGGCATGCAAGTAAATTACACAAATTGGAAAACATATTCTAGACATAATATGAAGGTTCAAAAATGTACTACCTGGACAAATGACGTTTCTTACTTTTTACCACGTTTTACTAGCCTTAACTTGGCCTAATTTCATTTACTACCTTTTACTACCTTTTACAAAACCTGCGGCAACCCTGAGAAAGCAGCGGGCTAAATATATGAGTTTTTGGTCATCCTTGTTATGCCCCTTCACAGACACTACTGAAGCCTCTTCTGGAGACAAAAGCCACCACTAAAGACAACAAACTTTACTTGCTAGAGTTCATGATTGTCTCTCTTCACCTCCATCTGAACAAACAGAGACTGTCATATGTGTGCTGTCGACAGGAGAAGAGACCACCAGGGGTGCCCACAGATGAAGACGTGACCACCAGGGGTGCTGTGGACAGAGACAGAGGGAGAAGAGGGAGATGAAAGTCAAATTGAATTAAATAAAATAAAATGAATAAATAAAAACAATGTATGATGAAGTCAATAATCAATATAAACAGTCTGTGAAAATGCAGTGTAATAAACAATTATGTTTATACTTATGTCCTGGTTTTTGATTGTCAACCAGAGACACGTAGTGCCCCCTCCTTGCCTTTAAATACTTGCCAAAATGCAGGATGTTAACTCGTCCTCTGCTCTGTCTGGATGGAGGTGATGTCTAGTGAGTGGTGGACAGTTTATGGGTGTGATGTGAATGGAGTAGAAGCACTCAGCTGTGCTGCGGATGGACCAGAGTCCGTCGGCTGCACTGCGGATGGAGCAGAGGCCCTCAGCGCCGCAGGAAATGGATCAGAGGCCATCAGAGCTGTTGCAGATGGATCAAAGGCCGAAAGATGTGCTGCTGATGGATTACAGGCTGTCAGGTGTGTGGCAGATAGAGCAGGGACTGATGGGTCTGGTGGCAAAGAAGCAGGGGTTGATAGGTTAGCTGCAGATGGACCAATGATAGTAGGAGACAGAATTGAGGCAAGTGTGGACTATTCAAACTGCAGGATTTAGTTAACCCTCACCTCCATCCTGGCTGAGAAATCACCTCAGATCTTGATGCATCACAGTGCCTCTCTGGGAGTAAAGGTGCTCCACCCAAATGAGTTCCCTGTGCAAAGACAAGCACCAGCGAAAGCAAAGTCAGATTATATGTATTAGTCAATAAAGGACAGCTGATCACACTGCTTATAGCCCTGAACTGTTTACATTCCCTGGAGAGATGTTGATGTGTTAATATTCCATTACAATACACTATCCTAAATGAATGGGAAGCACACGTGTCAGGCACCTCATTGCATTGCTAAAGCATACCTACACCTGTTGAGACCCTTACACTATTAAACACCTGGTCTGGTCATCATTTAAGTACATCTAAAGAGATGGTCAGGAATCCAAAGCATATTTAACCTTGATATCTCAAAACACCAATATAGGACAAACATGTTCAAACCCTAACAGGCTAAACCATACGATCTGTTAATCATTTCAGTGCATTTAAATAGTATGCCAAGTCCATTTTACTCCAGGTGGCAGTAACTAGTTCATTCATCCAATTGCCAGAAAATTGTTAATTAGCAATAGAGATTCACACGCATCTGTAGCATATTTAGACTTACTATTTTAAGACAATACTCTAACTACATTATGTCTGTGCTCCTAGCTGGCCAGATCACATAGTCAACTTTCAAAGATCGCCAGGTCATTCAAAACTGACCACAGCTTGCTCTACACTGCACTTTCCATTTGTTTACATTTATTTTGCAACTAGGCTGTGTGCGGCCATCGCATGCATTCAGTAACAGCTTCAAAGGTGCTAAAAACTGACTGCAAAGCAGCAACCTTTCATAGAAAAGACTAGGGTAATCGTTTTTATGCTTATGACTGGAACACGATAAAAGCACTATAGTAACTTCTGAAAACGCACCAGTATTACAACAGAATTAAACATATTCTTAAAATACAAATTTATAAAATATCTTAATATTAAAAAGGTTAAAACACTAACAAATATATTTTTAAAAAATGAAAAAATATATTTAAAAAAAATTTAAAAGTGGTTCTTATCTCGAGCCAGCATCTCGTAGTAACAGTTCTTATACAGTTGTTATAACGTTACTAGAGCAATTAACTGACATTAATACAGGATCCAAAACCAGAGCGTATTATCAAAGTTAATCCTAAACCTAGACATAGAGCTACGGTAAGTGTTCATCATACACCTAAGTTAATATAACATCTTATTTACAGTCAGTATAGTGACTTTAGTGACCATTGGTGACAGTGACAAATGAGAACGAACTAGCTGCTATCAGTTTGACATCTTCTGTAGGCTATTAGACAAATGGCTGGAACCGACAAGTATAATGATTAACTCAATTAATCGGCACCGCTTATGCTGGCATTTTAAAACAAACCTATGGACTAGTATGATCGTGGGTGATCTTTGCTGTAGCCTTACATTAGTTTTTTTTTTGTCATGTTGATCTAATGTATGGTTATATAAGCCTGTCTTCACTAAGAAGTGCCGTTAGCTTTGATTTCTCTGATGCCAGCCAATTAGCATTCTGATGCTACATGGCGTTTATTTGGCTATTAAACGCCATTGTTCTCGTCGTTCACGGCAGCCGAGGCTTCAAAATAAAGATAACAACCTGAAGTGGTAGATTTATGTGTAAAATAGCCGATAAGAACAAGAATAATACTTTATGGGGTTTTCCTTAAGTTGACCAGTTGTCCCAGTCCAGGCTATGTCAGTACTCAAGCCTTGTCGGTTTACCCTAATTTATAGTTTGACGACTAATTTTCACATCAAATGTTGGTGATTGTTAAAGTTTCCGTTAACTTCAACATGACAAAATAAAGTTATCCTAAGTGACTCAGACACACATTGATCTGCCATAAGGAAGGAGCAAACTCCCAATTGTGTAATCTTGTGCAGTTTTCTATTTCGGTCGGGCTTTGGGTAAAACAGAGACGGTCGGTTGGGTTCTAAAGTATCCTTGGTTAAAATGAGACAGTAATGCTTTTCAACAAAATTCTACAAAGCGAATAAGAAGTGTGAAAATAAAGCAGCCAGTTTAGAGACGGTTGACATATTTGGGTTAGATCACGCGCTGGGATCAGCCTGCCAGTTGAAACTGTTGCCCTAGTAACATAAAAGTCTAAAGAAGCCCACAAGTGACTTTACTAGCCTAGCCTAACCTAGCCTAATTTCTATCAGGGAGCCAATGGCTATCGGGATTAGCCCCAGGTCATGTCGGACCATACTAACTGTTAATGTTGATATTATCCAATATGAAAAAACAACAAATAAAGCTTACTTACATGTCTCGGTTATTTCATCCTTGCTTATCAAGACGTTTTCGTCCATCTGCGTCAAACCGAGCTTTCTTCACCGATCCCTTCCTTCACCATTCCTTCCCGAAAACCGCACCATGCTGATCTGACTAGCAGATTCTCCCGCCAAGAGTGTACGTTAAATGTGAAGTGGGTGGGATCTTGATAACGTCATTCTAGGCAAGACAGCATGCGGTTGGTCAAGTGGTTAATGTAAACTTCAAAGTTCCCAGAAGTGATTGATAGCAGAGACACTGTTGATAGTTCGTGGAATACCATAGACATATTATTACGAATACAGTCCAAGGTAGAACTGCATGTTTTTGGGCAATATGAAGTCAATAAATATATCAATTTAACCAAAATCTCTCCCTTATTATGGCTCTGGATTCAAGATGTAAAAAATAAAAAAGCGGACAGAACTTTGGTTAGGCCTACTTGCAAAATTGTATTTGTCACATTAAAGTTTGGTTTGTGGTGCACTGTAAGCCCTCATGGCCTAAAATGCAAATGATCACATACCAGTATTTTAATGGATAATGGCTCATTTACATTTGTGTAGGCGACTATTTCAGAACAGTCAATACCAAAAGAGTATTTTCTTAATATAAATAATCATCTTGGGAAGTTTTCAGGGGATATCTGTTAAATCGTTTTCCCTTTTCGCCCATAATAATTCCCTCCATAGTCATATAGTGGGCATAAAAAGCATTGCATCACCAATGCAATGCTAGGCTATAGGTCTAATTTTGAGACCAACCCCCTGGCTCAAGGACTACAGGTCTATCACAAAGTGACAGGAAATTGTTAAATAAATAAAGAAAGAAAGAAAGAAATAAGGATGCAAGTAGCCTTAGTAAATAAATACACAGTTTTTCATAGCCGCAATCTTCCAGTTAGAATTTGCAGTTTGTAGCCTCCACAATGACGAGTTGGAAATGATGCAGTGAAATGACTGTGTATCCATAACAGAGGAAAAACATTAGTCAGACAGTGCAAATATAAACTTTACAAAGTACAACCAAATAAATAAATAAATAAATAGCCCTGGATAGGCTACTTAAACTAGGCTAGGCCTAACACAATTAGGCCTACTACATATACAATGAAACATACCATCAATGGTGAAATTGTTATGCAGGCCACGTCACAAATAACTATAATATTGTGTGTATTGTTATTTATTGTGACATTTATTATCATTAGGCTATTATTATTAGGCTAGTAGGCTACTGATAAAGCAGTAGTAGGCTACTAGGCATATTATTATATTATAATACTAATCATATTATGTGCTGACACAAAAATTACCGCAAAGTGTGACTTCCATCAGCTTTATTGCTCTTAGACAATAGTGTACACATGATTGTTTGAAAAAAATAGATCCACAGTTGAGAATGCATGGCGAAAAACCTGTTGGAACCTGTTGATTTAATGTGTTTTATGAAAGATTGCAGCACTCAACCTACTGTATGCAGCCATGGGGGATGGGGGATGCTATCGCAATAACTGAAAATTCTCAAAACAGAGACATTCGTCAAAATTTCAATCTTAACCACTGTATTTCATCATAAACAATCAGAAAACAAGGCTTTAAGTGTAAAAAAAAACAAACCTATCCTTTAGCTGTTCCTAATATGTAATTATTATTAATTATGCCTATTTCCTAATTTGCATTTGTTTTCTTTGGTGTCACCAATCCAGATGGACTTTAAGAACCGGTCTCCCTACATTCGTCCCTCAACTGTGAGACTCAGGTGTGTGGCGGGAGTGACCCGCCAGACAGCAAAGAAATTTATATTTGGCCCCCCTCTGACAGCAGATATGACAACCATCCGAGTTTATGCCCTCACGGACGGCAAGGGCATATTCACGCTGTCCCTCAGTGAGGAAAAAGAAATGGAAATAGAAAATGGAGAGACCTATCTCTTTAAAAACCTTACAATGCGCGAAAACAAGGTCTATTGTAACCATAATACTGACCTGTTCCAGTCGTATGATTTAGATGTGGAAGACCTTCACAGCATTACAGCTAAAGGAGAAGCCCTCCTGAGTCCCCTGAGCACTGTTCTCCAAGTAGAGGAGGCAAGGAGCAGAAAAAATGAATTTGTTACATTGAAGGGACAAATCTCAAGCGTGAGTGGGAGATATAATTTGATGAATATTGATGGGCTTAAAGGCGCACTATGAGATCCTGCATGATGTCACTTCTGTTGATGTTCAATGTAAACTCCAAAATACCAAACAAAATGCTACTCTCAAATTCACACTAGGCTACTAAATCAGCTTTGCTCACTGCCCATGTGCATGCTCACTAACCCCCACCCCCTCCCCTAACATTCTTGTTGGTGTTTGGCTAAAACGTGGTTTGCTATATTTTGCACACAGCCTGTGCCCTACAGTATAGTGTTTGCTTAACTTTTACAGCCCAGACTTTTTCACCATGTTTTCAGGGGGCAGGCAGCAAGCAAGGGGAGATGCCTACAATTTGAGACAAAAATGAAATCCTGCTAAAAACTCTCTCATAGTACACTTTTAACCTTACAAAGATCTCATAGTACACCTTTAAGGATGATCACTTATCTCTTACATTCTATATTTTAGATATCTCTTCCACACCCAGCCAACACCAAGACTGGGTGTGTGCCTGTTAAGGACATAACTTTGACAGAGGGAGGGACAGAGGCACCAGTTGCCTTATGGCGTGAGACTGCACTGACCCCCATCAAAAATGGAGAATGGGTGGAGATAACACACCTAAGGCCTTCTTCACACCCAGATTTCGGCTTTAAATTTAATTCTACAATTTACACACAAATTAATGTAAGTCTACAGTTTAACACGTCAAGTCAAGTGGGTTTTATTGTCATTTCAGCCATATACACAGTATACAGTAAGATGAAACAATGTTTCACCATGGATCCACGTAGTGCTACATTTAAGATACAGTATAAAAAGACATTTGGGATAGGGTACATGAAGTGCACTTAACTAAATTTAAAATAGGCTGCATTTAAGTTAGGCTACATTCAGTGCACCAGTGCAACAGGGCATAAATACTTGTAAAAGAGCAGTGATTGTTATAAGAGTGTTGTTTCATAAGGGGGTTGAGGTAGAGAAGGTATTTAGCAGCATAGTTAGTATGCTGAAAAGAAAGTCGACCAACCAACCACGTCCAAATACCCTTATTTAACCACACTACTACTTCAACTGTTCTAGTGAATCACTAGTAAATCAAATTCGAAGTCCAGTTGCCCAATACTGAATACTTTGACTATCATGACCTGGATGAATGAGAATCTTCACAGACATAGTGAATCACTAGCAAATAACCAGGTGTCAGCCTTTGCAGAAAGAAATGCACACGTCTCAACTGCTATATTTCTTTTGTATTTATCTAATCTCTTGTTGTATTCTTTTTGTAGCCAAGCTCATGTACTTCACACCTCAAAGAATGTACTATTGAGGGCGTCCAGAAAAAAGGAGAGGATTACATTCTTCTTTTGAAGGATGAGGCCACGTTGGTGGTCAGAGGCGCGCAGTGGCAGGGGACAATGAAAGCTTTTGCAAAGCAGCTGCCACTCACTGTTTCCTTAGCCGTGGAGGGCTGTGTTGTCACTTCTGGTGATCTGTTGTTCACCACATTAGTGAGTAGCCTTTCAGAAATTCTATTAGATCAGATTCAAATTCACTTTCACTGTAAAAATAGGTTAAACTGTAAAAACTGTAAAAAGAGTCAAGTACAAAGACATGTAGTCTCACCAAAGTGCAATAAATAAAAGTCCCTTGAGCCATTATAGGATAGCTGATGAATAGAATAAAATAAATAGAAAGTGTCAATGCAAGAAACAAAATGCTTTGAGTCAGGGGTGGCCAAACTAAGGCCCGTGGACCAGTTGTGGCCCCCTGCTATCTTTCGTGCGGCTTGCAATGATGTCTTAGAAAAATGTATGTGGTCTGTTGTTACATTCATACAAGGAAGTTTATTGACACATGCATATGGTTGTGTTCGTCTCTTAGCCTATTTGTGTATGGGGGGAGCAGGAAGGGGCCAGATAAAGTGCTCATAGCGTTTAAAGTTCAAATTGGGGGGAGGGGCACCAGGGGCTGCACTATGATGGGGGGTGGATGATGTAAAGGCAATTAATAGTATGGACAAAGGACAAAAGCTATGTGTCCTTTTAGGGGAGTGAGGGGAGCAAATGGGAGTGAGGTGAGGTGATGTGGAAGTGTGCTGTGTGTATGTAGGGGATGGGAAGGGCTTGCTGATAAGGGGCAGGGATAGTGTAGGGAAGGGGCTTACTGGTGATGCAGAGGGGTGGAGGCAGTGTTTATAGCTCGGATGGAAGCTTGTATTATTAGCTTTAGTTGCAACTGGTTTAAAACTACTGCTCTTATTTTGGCACTGGCCCTTGGCAACTTAGATTTTTCAGGATATGGCCCGCAAAAAGAAACGTTTGGTCACCCCTGCTTAAAAAGTGGTTTACCCTCTCTCAGTGATTTGCTCACTTATGTTTATTTATGTTCTATGTTGTAATGGAAGCCTTTACCATTTTTTCAGATTGAGGAATAAGAGCCTGACAACGACGAAGACTTGCTTGATTGCCCATTAAACACTTAAGGCTTCACAAGCCTATCAATGAATGATGTGTAAATGATTCTTTTTGTAGGCTACAGTATTTGTTAAATTGTAGGAAGACTCTATAGGCTACAGTAATATAAAGATTATGGTTATGCCTCTAGTACCTATCCAGGTCTTTGGTTACAAGCCTACTTTTCTTTTACTATAGGCCACATTAGTTTATGTTTATTGATTCTTACCACATAAGTAGTATGCATACTTTATTTGATATTGCTCTTAGAGGTGGGCCAACTAGTTTCAGAGTGGACAAATGAAAAGCCAGCTGATCTCGCTCAGTAGGCTATGGGTTATTATGGATGTTTGCTATCCTTCTTTTTTTTTTTTTTTTACAATATAATACTTTATTTCTGTAAAATAGTCTAACATAACCATCACCGAATAAGCATCACAAAATCCATAACAGGCCTTATTGATGGTAGTGATGATCATTTTTAAATTTTAGTTTGAACAACTGAAAAAAAATCTATTTGACCAAATCATCTTGTTTGACCTCTCCGGGATACCATAGTGGTGAACATACCAACGTGGTTTCTATGGTAACACCATAGCTGCGCCAGAGACGGTTGGAAAAGCATGAAGTAACTTTGGCTGTGCTAAGACGTCGATGGTTTTTAGATAGACGCAGTTGTGCTTCGAGGACCAAACTTTTTTGTACTCTGGTAAGTTGGTTGTTGTTAACGTGATGGTAACTAAGTGTTTGGCTAAATTGTAAACTGCAACAATAAGGTAACGAACTTGTACAAGTAAGGGGGCAAGATGGCTACCTACACCTAATGCTTGCGATAACTTACTACTGGATGCTACTCAAGTTTAACCTACCGATTGTCACCGACAGATCTTAACGTCCAAAAATGTAGGTGTGAAATCAAATTACACCGTAGTTTACAGTTCACGCTATCCATAAGTTTATCTTATCCATAAATTTAACGTTATCATATTTGGCTAACGTTACCAGGTTCAAGCATAGCCTACTGTATGGTAAGTGTCTCAGGTTCATGTCAACTATCAATACGCGAATATTTCAGTCGTTGTTGTTCAGTGTCATAATGACAATGAACATCCCACTTGTCGGGATCAGACATTTCACTTGCACCCTCTGGATGCAAATTGTATCCTGGGAAAGCCAGCATAACTATTTTGGAGGATGCTACTTGCAGGCGTCACTTACCCATTGTTATGTTTGGAAGCGTTCTTATTTCCATGCTGCCATAGCTTCATAGCATTCCCCCGAACAATGGAAACATGTAAGTTTTGCAAGACACATCGCTGATGATTTTATTAAGCAATAAATTACGAGTGGGAACATGTAAGGGCGGACATTTAAAAGGAACGTTCATCCCATCTGCTGTGGCCTGCCTTACCAGTCACCAGTAGTGGTTTGTGTGGTCTATGTAGGCTAACGCATTGGTTCTCAAACTGGGGTCCGCAGCATGTTGTGGAATAGAATAAACTTGTCTCACTGTGAGAAAAAAATCGGCTACTAGAGATCAGTATAAAGCCCACTCACATTGTTCTCATTACTTTCACCAGCATAACATTAGTGACATTAGCTTACATGGCATTACATCAATCTGTCAAAACATTTTCCTTGGGCATTAACGTTAACTGCAAGCAAAATGGAAAAATAACAAATGGTTATAATCTTATGTGCTTAATATTTTGGTGCAATCATTTATTCAACCTAATAGATCTTCCCGTTTTGTATGTTTTCTCCCTCAATCACAGCAAAGCAAGTTAAACA
>JAVQKI010021276.1:0-19461 GCA_036025975.1 Nematalosa erebi
CATCAAGCATCAAATCCCTTCATCTAGGCCATGCATGGAAGATCAGTTCTTGGCAATAATGTAATGCAGTTGTTGCTTGAGAGGCACCATAGTAAAAAAAAAAAAATGTCCATAATGTAAACAAAAATCAAGTGTGTGTCGTCTATCATTCACAGGTGCACATTATTGTCAATTTAAATAGTAAAATCATATCAGAAAGCATTATAGGCCTACTACAAAAAACTATAGTACAAAATGCTGTAGGCATCATAAGAAATACTGTATGACCATAGGGAAATTAGGCGTTTCTTCAGGACCCAATTAAGCCCGCATATGCACATACTGTTCTCTCCTTTATTCTGTCCTGGGTGCGGAATGTGGATCCACACCCAACACCCAAAGATTATTGTTTTAAAAACTTTAAACCTATATAAAAGTACAATTACTTACTAGTTATTTGCTATTGTATGTCCATTGGAGATAGCCTACCTGATAGTTTGGTCGCTAATAGAATGTTAGCAGAAGGTTTAATCATTTCATTCATTTATAGGCCTTTTTTGTAAATGAAAGAGTAGCTTCACATGCAGTTAAACTACTTCTGACATTTTTTTGTAACTTAGCTTGCTACATTTTGTCTTCAGGTAGCTTTAGTGTAGTGAAGCTTCATCTGATGTGGAGTAACTGATAGCTTAGTTAACTACATTTTCTGAGTAGCTTGCCCAACACTGCTGGTGTGAAGTGTCCTTCACTGACTCAAGAAAAGTATAACAGTGTAAGGAGCAGAGTTTGACTAGGGGAAATGGGCTGGTCTACTACAGACTCTCCGCCGAGTTGCATAACTCAGGCCACTGAGAGCTGAGAGCTGAGAACTCCCTTCTGGAAATGAACCAGAGGCGTTGGAGTATGTGTGTGGTAATGTAATAGTGTGTGTGAGTGTGTCACTGCGTCAGTCCAAGTCCATCCTTCCTAGGCCTTTAAAACATACCGTCTCTCCCTCTCTCCGTGTCCTCTCTATGTCCCTAACTCATAGGTACACACACAAACACATATAAACATAAACACACACACATGCACACAAAGACAAAACAGTCAGTCAGGTGATCCCTTAGTCTTTCTCTCTCTCCCATCTCACAGTTTTTGTTAGAGAGGAAGACATTTTCTGGGTGGCCCAGTCAAATGTGACATATTTGAATAAAGGGTCTGTAATCTAACTGCAATAAATTCTTTGATAATCAAATAATAGAAATGTTTAGAAGAAACTCTGTGAAGATAGACAGAGAAAAGCAAATTATAGATAAAGAGAGGAAGAGAGAATAATGTCTGGTTAGAATTACTGTGAGGTGGAGAACACACATACACACACACACACATGCACAGACACACACACTCACTCACTCATAAACATCATCAGTGCTAGGTGGAGAACTCCCTTGAGTTGGAGTTACTTGGACCAGGAGGAAGAGGAGGTGAACAAGAGAGGTCACCAGGAATGAGACCAGGAATGAGGGAAACAAGAGAGACTCTCTCTCTCCCTCTCTCTCTCGTTCTCTGTCTTTCTCTCTCTCTCTCTCTCTCTTTCTCTCACTACTTTCTTTCTTGCATCTTTCCCTCACTCTCACTTTCTACCTCTTGCTGTGAAGCATTCAATCTGTTATCTTTGGCTAGGCTCCTCAAGGCAGATCCAGTCAGCCAAGGCGAATTAAAAAAAAAAAAATGAAAGAACAATGTCAGGTCTTGACACCAAAGCTAAACCAAACACAGAAAACACATTTTTCTCACTGTGAGACCCAGCATGTCTGTTTTGCTTTTGTTCCTCCTCACAGATACAGCCACGCAGGCAGCGACGCGCATTCTAGGACTCAGAGGCATACACGTACGCACATCAAGATGCAGACACATGTGCACATTGTGCAGCCACAACACACACACACACACACACACACACACACACACACACACACACACACACACACAAATACACAGTCTAATGCACTGATAGCCAAGCAATCTGTCTAAGAGAGCCGCAGGTGCTCGGCATGTATTATCCAGATCAACAGTGTTTTGACACTGTTGTGCTCTCACTACTGTTTGCAAGAGTGAATTCTTAGAAACTAGAATACACACATTCAAATGACTTTCACCATTGTGAGGCTTCTTCCCATATGGAAGTAATGTTGAGAACAAAATACCTATCTGTCCAAATAGAATAAGGTAAGGGCCGTGCAAGGCCCCAAATAATAAATAAGTTCCCGAACAAAGTATCAGCCCAGCCTACATTTGGATGTGGGTTGGGCTATGCAAAACTTAGGGAGTACTCACAAAAGAAAGTCTGTTAGTTCACTTGTTTTCGTCCGGACCAAAACAAAATATTTCTTTTTTCATTTGGTGCGGTTCTCTTTCACATTGCATTTTTTTGCGAGTGGACCTGAATTTCTAAATTAAATCACATGTGTAGTACTGTAGGTCGTTCAATCATTGGACAGAAATATTTGGGTAAGGGGAAACAGAAAGGCCAAAGTGAAACTACAGTCACAGAACTGAATAACTATTGTATTTAACCATTGAACTGCCTCTGATTTAACAGCCATAACCCATTATTGCATTTAGTAAGCTTCAACGAAGGTTTTAAATTGTTTAATGCTACGATGACTTGCCTGACTGCTGCAACAGAGGGAATGTGCGTCCATCTGCACCAGAAGAGAAAACTGCAGCTTAATTTGAATCGGAGCTGTCAGAACAACAAATATTTCATATTTTTTTCATACTGTTCGACAATGGAAAGTAGTTAGGTCCAAAAAACATATGCTTTTGGCATTTGGGTCGGATCAAGGTTGGGTCACTTTCACACCTCAAACGAACTGCGCCAGGGTTTGATAGGAACCGCTCCAAGACCACCTCCTCAGCTGGGTCTCGGTCCACTTGTTTGGTCCGTACCAGAGTTCTAGTGATTGAACCAAAGAAGGAAACAAACTTGAGTTCGTTTTAAGCAAACTGAACAAGGCAGGTGTGAATATGCCCTTAGTTTAAATTAGAGGCAACGCAGTTAACAAAGGAACAAAAACAGCAACCCAACTGATATGAGCCATCTGACTATTCTGATGTTGTAACGTTTCGCTCAATTGTGGAGGAACCTTGTGCAGTACAGCACATCAGTTTCTCTTGCTTCAGTTTGTCTGTGGTAAATGCAGAGCACTTTAGGAAGCCCTAAATAACTCTAAACCTGCCTCTATTGGGCCTTTGGAAGTCATAAACTACTCAGAAGCACATGCTCCACAGGGTCCAACAAACGGCTTCGTTTTATGGTTGGTTGATCCATTAGGAATTCTACCCAGTATCTTTGTGTGTGTGTGTGTGTGTGTGTGTGTGTGTGTGTGTGTGTGTGTGTGTGTGTGTGTGATTTCATTTCTTATCTCTCACTACTGCCACCCTCTGAATGGGAATGTAATAACACACAGCATGACTGAGAATGAGGAGGAATAGGTGTGTGTAGATGCATGCCTATGTGCATTCTTGTGCGTGTGTGTGTGTGCATGTGTAGATGTTAGTATGTGGCCAGGGGCATTGTCTTGGCTGGGCCAGACCCTTAAATCATCTCTTGTAGGGATGCCCTCATCTGGACAGCATGTGGTTGAGCTGCCGTGTGTGGTCCAGCATGTTGGCACAACAGATTGCACAGTAACAGGCCAACAAGGGTAATGTGGTGGGCTACTGCCAGCCAGCGGGCAGCACAATGATGCCAAAGAACAGACCTTAAACCCACAAAGCATAAAGTCAACACGGGGGAAACATGGAGGCACAGAGTAGGCTAACGGCCTTTCCGAATTTAGCCCCAAGACCCTCACCCTACACACTTCCACTTCGTTCGCTTCATGCGATGGTTCGCCACATTGAGGGTCATCTGAAACAAATTTGAGGCGAGTGATCACTGCATGAAAAGTGGGATTTCCGGGAGTAAACGGGACTGTAGATTTCCGTGGAATTTCAGGTTTACGACAATTTACAGCAATTTGCAGGCAACACTGAAAACTGCCGTAAATTGCCGGAAATTGACGTGAAACTTGCTTGGCAGTTGTCTCCCAATGACCCCCCTTCCCCTAATCCTAGGGAAAGCTATACAAATGCAAATCAGGGTAGCAGGGGGAGATCCCAGGTAACAATTAACTTCATTGTAAGAAAATCTCTGGTATAAAAATGTCAGGCTCAGTATAACCTAATTTGAGCTTAATTTTATGTGGCTTTTTTAAACTGAGTTGCTTTCTAAACACCAAAACCAGTTGGTTTTTTCTCCTATATCTATATTTGTGACAAAGTCACACTACATTTTTTTAAAAGGTATTAATTTCAAATCTCTGGTATAAAAAGCCAAATTGGATTTAACTCCTTCATGCATTAAGTATGAAATAAGAGTTGCTGCCCACAAGTCAAGTCAAAAAGGCTTATTGTCGTTTCAGCCATACACAGTACACAGTCAGATGAAAAACGTTTATTGGTACTAAAAGTAACAAAGCCATGAATGCAACAATAATGTGTTTCAAAAGTGTACTGTGAAAGTAGCAGCCAAGGGTATGTATATCAATAATGGCAGCATACAAAAGCTGAACAAAAACACAGTGACACAGAAACTCAGCACACAATCCAGCAGCCTTCTCACTCCAGAAGTGGACAGGCAGAGCTAGAGACTCCTAGAGCTCAAACAAAGTGCACAGTGCCATAACTACAGTGACTTTTTCTTTGGTCTTGCTTAACTGCACAGGGGATGTGTTGTGGCACCACCACATAAGTATTTTTAGGGTTCACTTTAAAAATAAAACACTGGTTATGATATATGGTTTACCAGTTACCAATTTAAGTGTTTTCTTGTAGTTGTGTCCCATCCTGTGTATGTACCTGTTTCCCTGTACAGTATGTGAATGTATATATGTACCGTTTGTTTATATTTTGGGAAGTCGGAGTCAGCTGCTGTCAGGCCAATCAGCTGACTGCCTTGACTGACAGCTGACGTGCCTGTCAGCTGATGGTAGTGCACGCATTTCAAAGACGGTAAAAGCACGGAAGGAAGAGGGGAATAGGGGGCGTAAAATGCTCAGGGAGTCCGCAGGAGACCTGGGAAACTCGCCGAAAAAGTGCACTGTTCAAAGCTAACGGTGGAAGTAGCTGGAAGCCACCAACACCGGACCAACCGACCGAACTGGGATTACACTATCCGCCGTCGCGTCCACCGAGCCGGTAAGACTGTCACGGGTCTGTTTTGTGTTTTTGGAGCTCCTGTCTCGTCGCGGTGGATTATATTTTTCTTTTCCGAAAGGACCGTATTGGATTACATTTTTTGTCTTGTCAAAGGGATTATTGACTCTGTCGCCGCTGTTGTCCGTGGAGTAGGGAGAGACGTGGCACAAGAGCGTGCGCTACAAGTGCGCATACAACTGGGTGCGTTGTTAATGCGCATAGACTATTGTATTGCGAGCGCATTGTGTTTGTGACAACAACGAACTGAGTCTGTTGAACACTGTGGGTGAATGAATGAATGTTGGTTTGCGTGTGTGTAAATACATATTCTGAATTTCATATAACATTGTCATAGCCTGTTTGTATGTCACTGAATCCAGAAACATATCATTACAGTTGTTAGTCAATCTGTTACCCGTGTTTTAATAGTAATAATCTTAGCCCTCGTGGCTGGTTGTTACATAGGCTGGTTGTGGATAGAGTTCTGCATGCATACAACCATTCAGGTACCATCTAGGTAGAACTATCCATATCAAATACGCAACATTCCAAAAATAGTGAAATCCATAGGCATAGCCAACCTGTTCGTCTGTTCAGTACGGCAAGGTAGCAATAATACGATTTTTAAGGTGCTTTTACACTGTCTCCAAAATTAGGCTGACACTATGTAATTGCACCTCAAACTAATGCAATTTGAAGAGTTATGTAATATACCACAGATAATGGGGATAGAGAAAGAAACCCCGTTAGCAGTGCAAAGCTCACTGGAGCGTGGCGCTACCTTTAGTGGTACTTAGTTTGTACAGCAGGTTATCCTCAAGTTCCTTCATCTTCCTCTTGTTGGCCGTCACATCTTCCATGAGCTTCAACCTCTCTGCCTCTAGTTCCTACACACAACCACACATTCAGGTACATACAGACATCAATACACATATAGCCACAGAGATGCTATCCCCCCTCCCAAGACAGCTTAATGAAAATAAGTCTGCAGGTTGGTCTTACGTATTTCTCAGTGAGGATGACACGACCCAGCAGCTGGTTCTCCAAGCCCTTCATGGTGACGGTGAAGTCGATGATGGAGGTCTTGGCACTGATTTCAGGGGTGTAGGCAGGGTTGGGCAGCTTGGTGGTGATGTACAACCTGAAGCCATCCAGCACATCTGACTCCTTGTCTCCTACTTTTACCTGTAGGAGAGCAGAGCTTAAGTCACCGAACATGAAAAGACACATACTTTCTTTTTCCCCAGGGCTATATACCTGGTTTTGAGAATGCAACTAGAACTCTGAGAGCCTACAGTGGTGTGAAATCTCCTGAAAATAATATCTTTTTTTTTCACCTTCAAAGTGGAGCCAGATTTTATAAAGTTTTTCTCCAAGACGTTGTCAAGAGCAGGATCCAGCTCCTCACGCACATCCTCTATAAGCAGTGGCCTCCCCAAGGACAAGCTGTCCTCCAGATGGGTACGGAAAAACTTGTGGTTCAGAGACGTCACCTGGGGAGGACCAACAAAGGTTGTTGTGTGATTTGGTAGTCCAATAATATTTATTTGCAGCAGTTGTATGAATTATCACTAAATGAAAACTGATATAAAGTTCAAGTCCTATGGGCAGAGTACCTGCAGATCATTGGCTTTCTCTTTCTGTTTGATCCAAGCCTTGCCCTGAGTCTGGGGGTCAATGAGCAAAGGGAATCTAGCCGCCTTTGTGACAATGATGCCATTCTGGACAGACAGGTCATCTCCTGGCAAGCCCTGTAGATTCCACTCACTGATCTAAAGAGACACAAAACATAGGAACTCTGATAAGCAATCACAGGACCCCTGAGAAGCAACCTCATGTCAGCCTGGCCAGGAGGTACTGTATATGAGAATATTGAGCTCGTACTGTTGGCTGGTCCACCAGCATAGAGATCAGGTTAAGATTTTCAGTGAAGGGAATCTTCCTCTTAACAAGCTCGCTCTTCCAAATGTCCTTCAGCAGCATGTCGCGGAAGCTCTGGTTGAAGGGTCCGCAGTAAGACAAGAAGCCTGTAAGCTGCAGAACATCTCCCACCAACCTACACAAGCAGACATGGAATTACTTCTACACAGGCATTAAGGCTGAGCACTGCTCAAGATGGGACACCGACCATTATGATTGAGAAAAATGTTTCTGATGGGCCATGTGATCTCAGTAGCTTTTGGTAAGTATGAGAGACAAGACCTGCCTGTTAATCTGAGCTTTAAACTCTTTGCTCTGCTCTGTCCAGCGGACCCTCTCTCCACTCAGCCCATCGATCAGTGCAGAGGCTGCCTGCATCTTATTCCTGCACAAAGCTGCATCATCCAGCAGGTCCTGTAAATCATCAACAGCTCTTATGCTCAGATGCCCGCATTCCTACTTCAGTTACGGATTTTGATTCATTTAGATGTACTATTCACACCCATGTCCTAAAATATTCCTGCTGTCACTATCACAGAACAATTGTTCTAGAAAAAAATGATGACACTTGGCTGAGTAGACCATGCTTAAAGGAAAGTAAATAAGGATGGTGCTTACCTGCTTCTCCTTCATGGCAGCATCAAACTTGGCCTGTACTTTGTCCAGCTCAGCCTGCTTCTCATCCAGTTGAGACTGGGCTTTGGCCAACTCTGCATTGGCCACGGTCAGCCTGCCCTCTTGGATCACCAGATTAGCCTGCACACACACACACACACACACACACACACAAAATATAATCATGACCACTGTCAGCATGAAGTGTGGACACAAGTCCATGATCATAAAATACAATATCTTAAAAAAAAAAACAGGTTAAGTCCAGTCGTTTGGCTTTACCTTTAGGGGCAGGACCTCCTTGTTAATGCCAAAGAAGGTGGCCATGGCCTTGGTCCAGGCTAGCAGTCCGGCCACGTTACCGCAGACCTTCTTGGCATTCTCCAGGTTGTAGTCCTCCATATCGAAGTAGGGCTGCAGCAGCTCCACCATCTCCTCATTGATGGTGTCTTTGGGGAACTGCTGGAGGGAGGCCATGAAGCCGCTGGCACTCATGAGCTGTAACAGAAAGGAAAGCACTTAGACTGAAGGTATTTACATGCGTGTGTGTGCGTGTTTGTGTGTGCGTGTTTGTGTGTGTGTTTAGGGGCACCTTCAAAGCCTCTGACCATGAGGGCTTATGGCATGGTCTGTCGGGGTCCATGGTGATGGTGTCCACCTTCTTTCGGAAAAGCAGCAGGCTGCAGTCCATGATACGCATAATGAGGTGAGGAGGCTTGGCCAGCTTTCTGACAGTGGCGATATCGGCAGGTTTGATGGTCTGCACAAGTTCATTAATATGTGTTTTTTGTTGAAAACCATTTACCATATAATAACAGTCAATCTTTCAGACAAATGATATGGATTTGCGATGCAAACTCAGGCTTACATTCAAGGCAGCTTCAGCCTCCTCCAAGGCAGGTTTGGCAGCCTCCAGTTTGACCTCTGCGAACGCTTTCTCCTTCTCAATCCCCTCCACAATCTTAAGGGCCCTGTCCTTAACAATCTGCACCTCATTCTTTACCACTGAGGCCGCTTCGGCACTTACCGTCACCTCAGCCAACACCTATGACAACCACACATTTCCTCTCAGTAACAATACATAGTTACACAACACTCTCACACTGTAGACGTACATCGGTACGGTAATCAAATAAGCAGTTAACTGCTTTCACTGTTTAAATACGGTACAGTTAATGCACCATTACAATATTAAAGATGTTATAGTATGTATTCTATATGGGGCCTGAGCTGTTAGAATGAAGACACCTTACCTTGTCTGCTCTGACTGAGGCTACTGCTAGTTCCTTCTCCTTCACCACCAGGTCTTTGGAAAGCTGCGCCACCGACTCGCTAGCCTCCATCAGTTTAGCCAGACCTGCCAAATGCATGGTGGGAAAATGTTTTAGAAATCTCCAGTCAGGATGATGATTAAATAATCCAGGACTGTAAACAGGAGGCTTCTTACCGACATTCATGCGTTCAGCCAGAGTGTTGATGTATGAGTGCTTTTCTGTATAGAGTGTCTTATACCCATTAACAAAGGATAGGTAAGATTTGGGTGTAACATGGGTCCTCCGTCGGAACCTGTGAAAAAAATTCATCAAAATATAGGACTCATACTCCCAAATTGCTCACTGGCTTACGTAAGCAGCCATTTTTCTTCAGGATAAATAAAGTATCTCTATCTATGGAATTTCCTTAATTTTCTTTTTTCCTGGCTACCTTAAAAGTTAATCTATCAAGTGACAGTAGCAAATTTGTGTATACTTGTGTGCTAACATAAAAAATACCTCTCAAAGTAGTTGTCGCAGGTGACAGACACTTTGTCATGGTAAATACCCATTGTCTTAACCACAGCAGCTTTGACCTCTGGGGAACAGACCATGGGGAAATCGGCCATGAAGTAGTGAGACACAGCCACCAGGGCTTTGCTTGGCCAGGGAGTGAACCAGTCCATTGTGCAGCCTGAGATCAGCCCGGGGAATTTGAGCGAGCGCCCTCGGAACTTCTCACCCACCTGGAAGCAAACAGAGAAAAAATCTTAATTTCCCCACAGCTTTTCCAGGATTTGCTGCCATGTCTTGACATTATATTCAGTGCAGCAAAAAAAGTGTATTACAAAGGTCGACACTACTATACTTCTACATCTTTCCTGTAGTATATTGAAAGGCACATAGATAGGGACAAAAGCAAAGGGCCGAGAGGATGTTGGGGCCAGAGTATATAAAATGGTTTGTGGGGTGAAGACGGACCGGGGAGAAGCACAGGACCACATGGAGGTTCCTCCTGACTCTGGAGATGAAGTAATCGTAGAGGTTGTCAAAGGTGGGTGGCTGCCTGGGCAGCTCCTTTTTCATCACAGAGATGAGATTCTGAGTGATTTCGTCCAACTCGTCTCGGGCAAAGAGATTAGATACCTGTGGCACATGACACACATAACCTCACTTTTGGAGAAGAAGTAAAAAACAAAACAAAATATTGAGCACACATCATTCATCAGAGTAATATATGCGAATCAACTTTGAGCTAACCTCTCCGGATGAGAGGACATTGTTGAGGTACTCCAGGAAAGCCTCATCCTTGATCTCATTGTCGGTAAAGATGAAGGTGACGCCTTTCCCCTCACCACCTGCTGTTCGGTACAGCACCTTCAAATCGTCCATCAAGTTGGTTGCATTATAGGATCTAGTTGAACAAGAATTAAATTTATAGAGACAGACATGTTATTTCCTATATACTAGATCGTACTTTATAGTCTGACAGGCATTTCAGGCCAACTTTACACTTATTTAATATAAAATTTATACTCTGCACAGTAAATGACATTTATGCCTGATAGAGGTATGCTCTCCATACCTGGTTAGGGTGATCTGGAATATCCGATAGCCAGCAATGAAAGAGGCCAGGCGAGTAAGAGATTGCTTCCCAGAACCCCCAACTCCAACCAGCAGAGCACTACCACAATCTGTCCCAATGATGCGAGAGATCTGCAGCCCAACACAAACACACATAAACAACTATTGTGCGCGTGGAGAAGCAATTTCCAAATCCCACATTGCAATTCTGTGTTGCTTTGGATAAAAGCGTTTGCTAAATACCAGTCAACTTTACTTTAACTAACTGACTGTGTGTGTGTGTGTGTGTGTGTGAAAGAAAGTCAGGAAGTGGAGAGAAGTAGGGGGTTTGAGTGCTGGAACCTTGATAAGGTGAGTCATTGCATCAGTGAAGAACACCAGGTCAAGGCTGGCGCCTCGGACTGCCTCATTATGCTGGCTCTGGTAGAACTGGAGCTTCTCAGACAGGAACTCAAAAGTTGAAACCTTGGAAAAATCCACAGTCATGTCTGATATTTCAGCTTTCAATTATCCTGCATTATTATAGTCTCTGTTAGGGAAATGGAGAGTGTGTGTTATTTACTGTGCCCATACCAGCTCATAGATCTTGGGTGCATCTAGGCAGACGTCATCGCGCTCTTCGCCCGTGGGTTCAGGAGCGTCTCGCAAGAAGTCCACGAAATATGGATCTGGGTGGATCTGGGGCACCAGGTTGGCATCCACATTCTCCTGGATGACTTGTGTTATGGCCTTATCAAACCACACCTTGTCCTCATGGCACACAAACCTGCAGGCCCAGGTTTAAAAAAAATTAAAAACAGCAAAATCAATGAACACAACTGAACGGCCACAGCCACAGCTTAGCAAAGTTTCGAGGATACAGACACAGTCCAGGACAGCCTCACCTGTCTGCGATCACCCTTGTGCATTCACACTTAAAGAGAGCCAGTAAAGTGGTGACATCTTCACACTCCTCAGCCTTCACGTTGAGCATTCCTTGCCAGATTCGAGACAAATCACGCAGATTGAAGAAGTAGTGGAACTTTGACGGGGTGGGCAACATTTTCACCTAAAAAGTCACAACCTTAGGTTACCTAACTCAAGTGAAGTGACTGATCAGAATCTGTCAGAATCATCTCTCAATTTTACAATATAACAACAAACAAAACCAAACCTTGCAAAGACACTAACAAGTTTTATGAGTGGAAAAATTATCTCGTTACCTTAGTCCGCTGCCAGACAACTCTAGCAGCAGACACTAGAGAGCTGATCATGTTTATAACCTCTGGATTAAAATTTCTGCATTCATGGAAGTATCCACCACCGATAATTCCTAAGGAGAAAATGCAGTGCATGAAAAACAAACAAAAATATTCCATTTACAGATGAATTTCTGTATTTTAAATGAACCACAGACTGTAGTGTTTTGCTGATCCCTTCACAGCAGTCATTTTAAGTTGTTAATGTTGCTTTCCAAGCTTTTTTTTTCCTTTTAAAATAAACAAAACCCAAATACATACCAAAGATCTTGTCAATGGAGCTGTTGGAGGGGAGTGTGCAGTTAAAGACGCTGAACTGTCGCTTGAGTCGCTGGGGGATGTCGTTACGGCCACCTCCAGGGTGGATCATGGCAGCCATGATCTGCACATCCACAATGGTGGTGAAGTCTCCAGGTTTGTCCAGGCTGTACATGCCCGTCATCTCCATCATCTGACGTACAATCTCATTGGTGATCTGTCAACAGGAATTCTAATAATTAACTTTTTCATTAAATTCAAATGGGTCTGAAGTCAGAGAGGAGAAGTGTCTCGCAGATAGTAATGGTAGTAATACTGTAGAGAATGTAGATTCGAAGAAGTTTCAAGGGTAAGAGTAGGTTTTTTGGCTTTTGGTATGTTCCATGGAGGGGGATATAATGTTAGCCTCTGATACCTGATCGCCCCACTCATTGACGATTGGCATGTTGATGTCATCCACAAAGACAGTCATCCGCCGGCCACCAGGAGGGCCATAGGTGCTGCCCATACGCTTCTCAATGTAGCTCTCCACTGTGCGCTGCAGTCAAGCAAAAAAGACAGTCATACACACAGAATAATACACATATACACGTGTATATAAGTTAAGTTAAACACTGAATAGACCTGCATACCTGGAACATCATGGGTTCAGTGGCAGAGGAGAAGTTCATGGACTTGAAAAGGTCAGTTTCAGGGTCATATTTTTTTGTGTAGCCTTTTATCATGACTGTCTTGGCAGTTCCTTGCTCACCGATCAGCAGAACAGCCTGTATTGGGAAAGCCCAAATTACAACAGTTGTTCGGGTGTTGCGTATTACAATTTTTTGAAAATATGCTAATGAAGGATGGCAACCTTGTGCTGCTTTGCAATTGTTTCAATAAGAAAGTTGGTCCGTGTGTTATCCACGTTGGGCACAAGGATGGAGGAATAATCAGGGATGCAGTCCGTTGGGTAAACATACTCCACCACATATGAACTCCAGTGATCCCACTGGCCTGGAATACGAAAACAGAGGGCTCTATCTCTAACCATTATCTCTCAACAGAAACTGCACACAGTCTGTGATGTCATTTGCTAAATTTGACAAAAAACTTTCTGGGGTAGAACTGCAGGCACTCCCTGGCTACACTGGATGCCAAACTGAAGCAGAACATTCCTGGAGCATCAACAATTAACTTCCACTACAGGCAACAACAGCACTGGCGCCACCTGATGTTAGAATGGTGCACATGCAATGCAGACATGCATTTTCAGATCCATCTTGTATGTTACATGTATGCACACTTTACACTCATTGTCTGCTCTGCCTCAGCTGTGTTTTTGTCTAGCCTAGCCACGGAACCAGTGCAAGATGGCTAGCATAACTGAAGCTGAGCTCACCGTTCTGGTTGACCATGTACTCAAAAATGGTCTCTCCAGGCTTGGTGGATGGCAGGTCGATCTTACTGCTGTGCTCTCGGAGGAAGGCCTCCAGGCGGTCACGTCCCTCCAGCTCCAGAAGTGCGCCCAGACTCCACATCAGGCAGAAGACAAAGAGGCGGCCCAGGTGGGTGGTGCTAATCGAGCTGCCAGACTCCTTAGTGGGGATCAGGCCCTCGAGCAGATTTAGTGACTAGTCACACACATGTGCAAACACACACACATGCACACACATACATACACACACACACACACACACACACACACATACACACAGTGAATACAGGTGAGCAAGTTCCTATATGAAGAAATCTCAACAAAACATGTAAATATGACTTCTACAATAGTACTGAATAATCTTGATTTATTAATGTCCAACGTAAATAGGAATTTGAGCGTACCTGCATAATGTAGTTGCACTCTAATAGGTCCATTTTTGGTTTGAGGCTTTGTTTAATAAAGACATGTGCATCCTCAAACACCTGGTCATACAAACCAATAAGATAGTCTGCTTCTTGGGCACTGCGCTTGTAAGCCCATCCCTGAAATAAAGAAACCGGTGGAGCAGCCAACAGCATTAGTAGATCAAATATCCAAATGAGATAAACATCAAAATGAAACACTTTTTCTTTATCTCCCATACTGTAGCTCAGTTGAATATTTTCACTGAGAAATAATGGCACAAGGACTGACTGACATCATTCTGGAGGCACTGACAGTTCACTACCTTAAATATTTCCTAAACTAAGCAAATCGGGCAAGTTCTTTCACAGAACATATCCTTTGGGTGGTGCAATTTGCACTGATTGTTTTCAGGCATGAACGTACTGTTGTACAAATTTGATAAGTTTATCAATAACGAAGTACGTGATGGTAAACTGAACAGTAAGTAAGTTAGTTAACTACTACTATGGTGGAAGATCACTGTTATACTTAATCTGGCCGTCAGCCAGTTGATTAGGCCTTCCTGTGTGTACCTGTAGGATGGGCCTCCAGCTTAGAGCCGATGAGCTCATGAACACCATACCGACTCTGGACACGGTGGCTGGAGAAGCATTGTCCATATTGTGCACCTCAAACACCAGCTTGCAGCAGGGGGACATGGTGATACGGTCACCGTTGGCCAGGGTGAGGGTCTTGTTGTCGTCCAGGACAGAGTTCAAGTTCTCAATCCAGATGGCGTCTACAGGGCCATCCAGAACTATCCAAATGTTCTCACCTGGAATTGTTAACAGGAGTAATCACTTCTTGAGAACTGTAGATTGATACCGATCCAGGTGACAGCTACATTGAGTATAAGACGTATTTATCACCATTTTGACAAAAAAAATATATATCACCATGTTGGCAAAAGAATTTTGTATACAACATACATATAAAGTCATCAGTAAAACAGTACTTTGAATGAAAGTGATTTTTTCACTTTCTTTTACTTCTTTTCACAATTTATGTTTTTTATCAGTTGGGAAAAATCTTCACAAATTATTTACAATAATCCTTTTTCTGATGATCACTTACCCTTCTTTGCTTTCAGAGTCTTTCTCCACAACGTGGAGAAGATACCATCTGTCCAGTCATTGGTTGCGGCGTCCAAGCGGCCAAACATCTGAGGGGCAGTGATGGCTTTGGGGTTCATCCTCATCTCTCTGTGGGGTGTGCCACAGTCGCTTAATGCTCGCATCAGGATGTTGATGACCATGGTCTTGCCTGCCCCGCTTGGGCCTAGTGTCATCAGACCGTGACGCACACGCGAGGCTTCATACAGCTTAATACCAAGAACAATGCAGAGGAGACAAATAGTTGCTCAGCAACAGTACATCGCTGCAACGCTACATTTCAGCCATATCATGATGTTGGCAGCTGTTTGGCTTTCCTACCATTTAGAGGCACTTATATAATTTTCCTTTAAAATGAGCAAATAAAATGTAATTATCAGAAGCAAATAAACATAGTCAGCTACAAAAAAGAATGGAATGGGATGTCTACACTATGCTGGCTTACTATAATGAAGAAGGTAACATACTATTGGAACTTACAGTGTCATGGACAGGCAGTCCATTTTGAGGGATCAAAGAGGTACCTGTACTAGTTTGAGGTTCCAGGGAGGGTGGTTGACGATGCCTGCCAGCTGCACCTGAGTCTCCACAGCTGCCTGAAGTTCAGCATAGGTGCTGCTATCCAGCTGGATACCCGGGAACAGGTCACTGATCAAGCTAAGGAAGAGTGGCTCATCCTCATCCACCTGCATACAAATACCAAATGGAAGTCAGCTTATTGTATAACAATACAACACTATAGGTGGTATCCTGTGAGTAACATGAAAAGCTTATTCTTCAGTTCCATATGTATTTATGGCTTAGCTCCACCAACATTTCTTAAAGTATTACCTATACCTGCTGTAACTCTCAAATCATTAGCAAAACCATGTTAGATTTACATTAGTAATTTAATTCTGAGTTGTGATGAGGTATTGGTGCTTGTGAGATGAGTGAGACTGTATTGTTCAAAAACGCACCAGCTTTGAGAGATTCATGTCACGCAGCACTCTCATGACAATGCTGGACTCAGTCTCTGTAGGCCGTGCCCTCTTTTGTGCTCCCAGTGTCCTCAGCACCGACAGGATGTTCCTCAGACCAAAGTCGTAATGGACCTAAACACAACAATCAAATTAGTCAAAGACAGGTAACATGTGTTGACTAAATCTGACGAAGATCACATACAAGTGCTATCCAAGTGCTTTTAATTAAGCAAGTGTTTTGAATGTTTGTGTGCTTGAGTATGCTTTGACGATAAACTGAGACACCGACCTGCTTTGTAAGCTGCTCCTCACAAAGTTTATAGAGTACAAAGAACTTCTGGGCCAAAATGACATTCTCTATAAACCCACAACTGGCCAACTTCACCCTCATAATAATCTGAAATAAAAATACACAAAGGAATAATATAAAAAAACACTGCATTTTACTGCAGGTTGAAAGTCTTTAGTCTTTGCTAAAACATATAACCAATGCCATAGCTGCAAAAACTTTGGAGGAGAAGGAACAAAACTGTGATAGGTGCTGAGAACCTCACCTGTCTGTCAGGGACCATCATGGACACAGTCCTGAACTGCACCTTTAAATTCTCCGGAAGCTCCTGACGACCCGCGTAACCAGGGTTCTGAAGAAAAACACAGCAGTTTAAGGTGGACCATCTAACACTGACAGAAGAGGGTATGGGTTCAGCTCAGTCATCCACACCTTCCATGACTCACCATAGTAATGAAGAGACCAAACTCTGGGTTAAGATCCACGCAGTCTCCATCGGTGAAAATGAACTGAACTTTACGTTCTTTGCGAGCTGTCAGGACAATGTAGATCTGCTGGGCTGCTACTGACAGCACTGGAAGGTCAATTCTGTTGAACTCGTCAAAGCATCCCCAGGACCCAGACTGTGCCAGCCCTGTGGAGATAAGTGCTCACTTACTGTAACAACCACAAAGCCTTTACCAAGTAAAGAGTGATCGACTGAAAAGTCAGTATGAGATTTAGTGTATTAAGTTCTTGACAAACCTTTATAGATTCTGCCGAGGCCTCTAAAGTCCATTTGGTCTGAGCAGTTGAAGACCACCACATACTTCCCCAAACAACGGCCCATATCTTTGGTGGTCTCAGTCTTTCCTGTTCCAGCAGGTCCTGCTGGGGCTCCACCCATACTCATGCCCAGGGCTTGAGACAGTGTGATGTAACACCTCCAAACACACCACAACACTCATAAACATGTACTGTACAGCCAAAAAACACATTGCTTTACGAACTTCAACAAAACTGTCTCTTTTAGTAACCATAACTGCAAGAACCACCTCAGCATTCATCCAAATTCCACCTAATTAACAGACACCATTTCAAAGACCAGATGATCGTGCTGTACCTGTCAGTCAAAGGGGTGATGACCAAACGGTCTGTGCAGCCCAAGAACTCATTCTGATAGATGAAGTCCACATCAGTGATGGACACTATGACCTGGTCCAGGTCCTCTTTGAAGTAAAATCTGCTCTGTTTCAGCCACTCAAAATCGTTAACTGATTTGATGTGCATTTTCACCTACAGAGAATAAACAGGGTATTACAGCACCTGTCAATTCAATGAACCTCTTAGATTTACTGAGGAGAGAGGCACACAGCTAACTCACCAGGTCGTCAAAAATATCTCTTTGGTGGACATGGATTGTCACCAGGGTCTCAAACTTCACCCGGTCAAACTTGGTCAGGTCATGAGTGGTCTGTGAGATGAGGGTGTTGAGCAGGTCCAGGAACTTCTGGTTGGTCAGGGGCATGATCTTCTTGTCATCTTTAGCATTCCGCAGCGCCTCTTCAGAGTCTCGCGTCCACAGCATCTGAATTCCAAGAAGGCCCACCTGAGAGAGAGAGAGAAATACACGAACCCTTACATATTTCACTTAAATCCATCAACAACCAACCATAATCATTCTTACTGCATTTTACACAGTTAATCTCAACTTGCATTTAAACTAATGTTCCAAATATTCAGTTAAGACTGTAATCAATGAGAATTTTCTTTGCATTTCAAAACATTTAATTGCTATACCATAATACCTTAAACCCATCTGCAACTTACGTGAGTTAATCCACCTCCATCTAATACACATTAAAACTGTATGAAAATGTTCAAACTATACACTAAAAGCAAGCTAGTGAGTGCTATGCTAATGTAACTCTTGTCCTGTCCTCACCTGAGCTTGGAACTGATTGAGGAAGGTGAGCAGCTGGAAGCTAGGGTCGTTGATTTGAAGGTCAGCAGCTTTTATGACAGAGTGCAGAGAGGACTGCTGTTGCATTAGTAGTTCACCTAGCCAGAGCTCTACAGGCCCACGGGCCATCACTGGGTTGTCCAACTAACAAACACACACACAGACACGGACACACACACAGACCACAAATCTGAGGAATCTACATAAGCTAATGTGTAATGTGTCAATGGACAAACCAACTCTCAATCTGCTGAGTCTTAGCAGTTGCTATTAAAAATGAAATAGTTTTTCACTATTTAATATAAAATTGTCTTTTTGAGGTTGTTGGTCTTTATAGTGAGTTTCATACTTACCGGCACTTTTTCACCTTCCTGTGAGATGACAGACAAAATCTTGTCATAGTCCTTGGCATGGAATTCTACTTCGTTGACATTGTCAAACACACCCAAGAGATGAGACTATCAAGAGAGCAGCAGTGTGTGGAAACAAAGTAGTAATTGTTATTTTTTTATTTTCAGGTATTAAAACAATAAACTACAACTAACACATGACTAATATTTGACTAGGTGAGGTGCTTTACTATATCAAGGAAATCTTAACCTGGATAGTGTGGGAATCGCTGGCCTGTCCCAAGATTTCCAAAAGGGAAGGATCAGACACAAAGAAGAAGCGTGGAAACTGTAGACGTTTTTTCTCAAGGTAACTGTGACATGACATACCAAACTCAAGGTTACTGGTATATTTCCCAAACAACCAAGTTTTTTTTATACAGAGGACCTTCATAAAATATGATCCCAATGAAACAACAATAACAAGTGAGTGAGATTCTATTGTGTGAGCAGTGTGAATAACCTAATGTGTGAATTTAAACTCAGTGGGAGTTTAGGCGATTAGAGTAAGACAGACAGTGAATTAGGTTGTGAGCAGAAAACTAAAGTGAGGCTGATCCTGTAAACCATTTCAGCAATGTAAACAAAAACAATGTTTGAAGATTCTATCTGTTCCCAAACTACTTCCACTACATTAAGGCTGCGTTTACACTGCAGATCGGATATGCCCAATTCCGATTTTATGATCATATCCGATTTTTTTGATTGCGTATTTACATCTACTTTCGTCAGTGACCCATATCCGATCATGCCTGTTCACATCTGCCAGACACTTGAAATGGCCCGCATGCGCATGGGCAACAAGTTTCTTGGAAAACATTATTTGCCTA
>JAVQKI010021318.1:0-10224 GCA_036025975.1 Nematalosa erebi
TGTGTGTGTGTGTGTGTGTGTGGCAAAACTGTGTGCATAGGATTACTTCTCCAGGAGAGTTGCTTTAAATCCTTTTTAGCTCAAAATGGTTCTTGCGGTTGCACTCAACATCATAGAGCGCTCAGAAGGCTGCATCTGGTTAGGGAGCTGAGCCGCTTCATTGTCTGTGTGGGAGTGAAACGTTCAAACTATTAAACATGTAAATACAGTTATGAAAGTTTATTAAAGGGACCACATAACAGCACGCCATCACACACACACCCACTGATCACAGATAACCAACAGGAACACGTCACACACAACCCTTAAAAGCAGTGGTGTGTAAATCCTGAGGTTGTGTCATATACACGTCGAACAGTTCAGATAACTTAATCCCAAAGTTCTCCCTTTAACCACTAGACCCTGAACCCTCAACCCTTAATTGTCATGATTCAACTTCACAATTGTCTTATTCATGACAATTATGTCTTTGAGGGTTCAAGGTTTAGGATTACGAGTGTGGCGTGCGTGTGTGTGTGTGGAGGGAGGGGATTGCCATTGAGATTCAGTCATCCTGTACAGGTGAGCCTCCAGAGATATTTCTTCTGCTTCACTGGTTGAGACGCTTTTGTCTCATTCTCATTAAATAAGCCATTTCAAAGGTTGCTCTGCCATAAGCAATGTGACCACATACACATGTACACGCATATGTATACGCGCACGCCCGCCCACACACACACACACACACACTTCCTGATGTGTTTCCCACATGAAGCATGCTTGCTTATGACAGTGTAAACGCTGTCAAGAAACACACATGAACACTTATGCACATGGCATAGTGTTCAGTCATTTAACCTAATTTTAGCTTGTCATTATGTTCAAAGTCTACCCTCTCTCTCTCTTGCCTTCTTGTACGGATGGTAAATAGTGTCATGAACTGAACATAACAGGTACAGATGAGTACAGATATGCCTGAGTTTCAAAGTCAGGCACCATATAGAAAGCAGTACTGTATAAGTTCATGTGCATATAAATCTTATTTAAACTCCCCTTTCATACACAGACCACATCACAGAACATTTACAGAACAACGGGTCCCTGTGAACCTGCTAGAACATAAGCAAGGTGTATGTACGGCTGCACGCATGTATAGCGTGTGCGCGTAAGCATGATTTTATGCGTGCGTGTGTGTAGTTAGTGGGGTCAACGTTCGTCCAGTTTGGGCCAAATGTTGAGGTCAACCCTGAGTCAGTTTGTGAGTGAGTGAGCGTGTGTTTGTGTACATGTACAAGTCAGTGCATGAAAGACGCCGAGTCCAAACCCGCGTCCTCCCAGAGCAATGACTGTTTGCCAGAAGGAGAGCCGGTGGGTATACGACGTTCCCAGTGTGACCGGCTGGGAGGAGTGGCGGCCGTGGATAGAAGGGCATAACTGGCAGGGTGCGGTCACAGCTTGCGACTGGTCTTGTGGATTACTTCAATTCCCAATTCAGCCGGAGACAGGGACTCATTCAAAGGCGACCGCGGAAGCACGAACTGCCACGAGGATACCCCTTTGACAGCTCACTGTCAACCTCACGCCACCCGCTCTCCAGAGAGAACACACACACACGTGCGGCTGCTCGGGCTTATCGTTAAATAAATGGACTTTCCTGCTCGCGCTCATTTACGCGTTTTACTCCAGAGACTGAAGTTTCGAGGCGTTTGGCCACCGGACACTCGGTGTCACAGAATCTCCGCTCGGGCGACTTCATTCCCCGTTACATGACTGTCTTTGCGTTGTTTGCGAGCGAACGTTTTTACGCACCAATAATGACGCGGATCAAGGTGATACAAAATTAAAGGTTTTATCCTCCACCCCCCCACCAGCTACCCCGTGGGGGGAATAAGGAGGGGGACGAGGGGTATTTTCAAACTCCAAGGCGACCTGTGCCACCTTACCACTCCCTACCGGAGTGCTCGGCGCTGAGGGTGGAATGCGGCTCCAAGTGCTTTTGGGGGTGTTCAGCGTCTGCGCCCTTGCTTTCTCACCTGAGGCGGAGGGCTGTGGACCGGGGAGGGGATATGGAAAGAGGCGTCCGCCGAAAAAACTCACACCCCTCGCCCTGAAGCAGTTTAGTCCTAATGTTGCCGAGAAGACGCTGGGAGCCAGCGGCAGATACGAAGGGAAAATAACACGGAATTCTGAGCGATTTAAAGAACTCACACCTAATTACAATCCCGACATTATCTTTAAAGATGAAGAGAACACGGGGGCGGATCGGTTGATGACACAGGTGAGATTGCTTTGTTCCTTCACAACCATTCAAATGATCTTACAAATGATGATCCCCATGATTGATAACCGGCCTGAGAGTGGCTGTTTGCCCTTTGCACGGTGCACAAATGTGTCCGTAACTTCGCGATCGATCTCTGGTTCTTTCACCCGACATGCAGCTGGGGAAATTGATTGCCGACAGCACCTGTTTGCATAACGTGATTAGACGTCAGTCATGCAGCTATACCCCCACAAAAGTGTCAAACGCTTAAGAACTGTTGACAAAGAAAGTAAAATGGGCTCGACTGTTCTCTGGCTTGGAAAATGCATAATTTAATTATTTTTATTTTTACGAGAACAAAGGTGCTGCGAGTCACCTGACATTTTATAGGCTTGTTTTTTCCCGTGAATCTGTGGTCATGGTCAGGGTGGTGGTTCAAAAACGCTTGATTAAGATGTATTTATATTGTGGATAAAAAAAAAGTACTAAAGCCTTACCTTGGTCAATTCAGAAAGCACCCGCGCCCCAGCAGCCGAATTTAAAATTCTCGTACATTCACTAATAAGGACAGCTATTCTTTTACAAAACTGTAGCCTAATGTGTCCTGAAGCATCGTAATTTTCAAAGTCACCATGTTTATAATCTGCAACATGTCGACAGCAGAATTTTGAAATGCATCATTAGACGCTCTTGGCGCATTTGCGGGACCAAGGGTTAGGTTTTGAAGACTCCCAAACAGTCTTGGAAGAATTTAAGCTGCTTGGCCTTGAAGCCATGGGAACAACCATCTAAGAACACTTGGTGACATGTTGCAAACAGATCCCAAGAAAAGCGTGTCAGAGGCCGCTCTGAAACTCATATGGATGCGGGTCGTCAGCCTCTCAAGTTCAACGTGAACCCGGCTATTCATAACCCCGAAGCTCCACAAACAAATGTAGAAGGAGAGGAGAAAAAATGATTATTTAGCAAACTGAGGAATGCATTTTGTGTATTTTGGCATTTTTACTCGGGGACTAGGGTTAGTTTCTTTCATGCTATTTTTTGCCTCCATATGGAAAATATAAAATTTGATGTTTAAGGCAAAGGATCCCCCACCCTTCGCCACCGCCACCCCTCCGCGGCTCTGGCGCGCGTGATGCCCGTAGCAGAGTGCGCACCCTTAGCCATTCTAACGTTACCCCGACCGAGACCGACTTAAAGTGCGAGGCAGTGGGCTCTGCGACCGCTCCTTTAACGCCTCAAATCTAATTGGATGCTGAGCGTGTTTTGTCTGCGCCCTGAGGGCATATGCTCTGGCTGCCTCATGTAGAAGTGTGGTCGACTTGACTGCAGCTTGCATGGTAAACATCAGAGGGAAAAGTCAGAGAGCGTATGAAAGCGTAGGCTATAGACCAGAGCAGCGATCTCTCTTTAGAAATATATACGTTTAGCTCACAACTATGCTAACGTAGTATAGCCCATGGCCTCCAAAACATTTATTCACTTTTTTTTTTCTTTGAAGAACCTCGGTGACCTACAGATGTGGTCTATCTCATAGTTATGACAGAAACGGACCCGGCCTGTTGACTGGCAAATTAAACCGGCTGAGTCGCAACTGAATCAAAACATTCCCACAGATTCCCACAGTCTCTGTCATCTGGGTTTCCCGCTTTTCCCGAGAAGAGGAGGACGAGCCCGACTGACAGCCGTTGCCATGAATTAAGAGGCGCTCTTGCCGCACGTGTCGGCTCGTCCTCTGTCATTTCACATGACACACATCTTTGATGCCGCCTTAATTTCTTATTCTCACTCTTCTCTCACCGTCCGTCTCTACCCAACCTCCTACAACTCTCCTCTCCCATAACTCTTTACTGTAGACTGGTGTCTGTGTTTCGGTGGATTTTAGGGGTGTAGCCAACTCAAGTGGGTAGATTGCAGTGTCACCATTTAACAAAAAAAAGTCATTAAGTCACCACCATCCTTCTGAATTCTTTGGAATCTTCTCTCTTTTGGGGGTCACTCTATAACTCACTGGACCCACCTGAATGCTGCCATCTGGCTATACCCCTAAAAAAAATTAACCTGTCTCTTCATACACTATCCATTGAACCTGTACCCATATTATGCTACAGTTCAAGTGTGTTGTGTGTGTTTGTGTACCACAAGTAAAGCTACCAGTGTGACTGTCTGAGTAGTTGTGTTCCCATCAGTGTTTGGAAGTTGTGACTGTGCTTTTTATATTGCCCTGTTTCTCAGGGTGTGTGTGAAATGAAGGCCATTCTGTAGCTGTGTGTGTGTGGGTGAGTGGGTGTTTGTTGTGCTTTTTCTTCCACAGTATTCATTGTCTCTTGCCCAGTGTCTGTGTTTTTCCAAATGAATGTAATCTTGTAACCATTTCATCATGGTTCTTTGTTTTAAGTGTGTGTGAACATGTCTGAGTGTCTGTGTATGTGGGTGTGTATGTGTATGTGTTTGTGTGTGTGTGTGTACCAAGCTGTACATTCAGAGCATCCCTGTGGTTCCCTCATTTCTCACCTGTTGCATTCTGTCTCATCTTACCATGGTCTCATCCCCCACAAACCCCCAAACCACCCCCACCCTTTCCCATGTCGGTTTGGTTCGATCCAACAGCGCTGCAAGGACAAGCTGAACGCGCTGGCCATCTCTGTCATGAACATGTGGCCAGGGGTGAACCTGCGTGTTACAGAGGGCTGGGATGAGGACGGCCATCACTCCGAGGACTCGCTGCACTACGAGGGCCGTGCTGTGGACATCACTACGTCGGACCGTGACCGCAACAAGTACGCCATGCTGGCTCGGCTGGCCGTGGAAGCCGGCTTCGACTGGGTCTACTACGAGTCCAAGGGACACGTCCACTGCAGCGTCAAGTCTGGTGAGTGTGGACCCCAGCAGCCCCTCCTATGCACTGGACATACACTGCACAGACAGATCCACTGGAATGGATACAAAGACAGTGCATAGATGCACTAAAGGGGGTTGCACTCACAAAAATGTACTTAGTCGCACATAATCACTCATACAGGTGGATTATAGCAATAAAACTGACAGATTAGAGGAAAAAGTTATTTGGAGAATGACTCATAAATGAAGAGTTGTTTGCTTGTAATCAGCTGTTGTCTCATCATTTTTATGTCTGTCTGTGTGTGTGTGTCTGTGTGCGCACGGGTGTGTGTGTTAAGCCAGGGAGTGACAGTCAGGTAAATTGTGTCTTACAGAGTTTCTTTATAGCATATGTTTTGTCTTTTGTTTGTGAGAAAATGTGTGTATGTGTGTGTGTGTGTGTGTGTGTGTGTGTGTGTGAGAGAGAGAGAGCGCTTGTGATCTGCGGTCAGCTGTTGTTGGCTGGCGTGATGTAAGTGGCAGACCTGAGCACAGACAGACAGACAGACAAACAGACAGAGAGACAGGCAGACAGACAGACGGGCAGGTAACTGCAGCAGACCATTATTAGACTCATTAGACCATTAGCACCTGCACAGGAGCTGAACTCCTTAGGGAACAAATTAAAGACTGGATGGCAGGAAGAGAGGGACAGGGGGGTGGGGGTGGTGGGGATGAGGGTGGGGGGGTGTCTCAACAAAGGAAAGAAGGCCAGAGAAAAAGAGAGAGTGTGCGAGAGAGAGAGACAGGGATACAATTATAGAAAGAGTAAGAGTATGTTTTGGGAGGGTTGTTCAGGGAGTGAGTAGAAGAGTGTGTGTGAGGGTGAGATACGCATTTCATACACAGAGATACACACTTCACCCCGGGGCATAACTATTGTCTCTTACCTCCAACAGAGTTGGACAGCTGCCCAGTGCTAGCATAGCATAAATAAGCTGTGCCTGTCCCAGTTTATCTCAGGAAGGCCAAGTTAATGTCATCTTCTCAGACTCTGAACTAAAAACCTTTACATTACTAAGCTCAAGGAGCAGGAAAAAACAAGCCCTGCGATGTGTTGATTTGGGCATCTGGCTGGGGGGGGTTTGTTTTTGTCGTCAGTCTTCTTGAGGTGAGCTTTGACGAACTTTGATGGTAAAGGATGACTCGGGCTGTTTTTTTCTGTTTTTTTTTTCTCTACATAAATATGCCAGTATTCGTGCACATTATAAACCAAAATCACCCTGAAAAAAAAAAAAAGAAAACACACCAGCGAAAAAAAGAGGGACAAACAAACGTCTTTAGTTGGCGTCCTACTTCCACAGACATTAGTCACCTCTCTCCCTGCCCCCACAAACATGTGACAAACGGCTCCAAAGTGCTCATTTTTGGTCAAGTGTTTCAGACTGGGTTTTTGAGGTATTTGGACTATTTACTTTATCGCAACCCCTCCTTCCATTCTCACACTGACTGTGGCAGCTTCTACCACTTGGGCTCTCCTTTTTTTTTCTTTTTTCTTCTTCTTCTTCTTCTTCTCCTTCTTCTTCCTCCTCTTCTTCTCCCCCATTGAGGAAGGAATGTGTGCGGTGTGTGTTGAATGTGGTGTGGTGTGAGTGGCTTTGTGAGGCTCACACACACACACTGTTATCTGAGGCCCCTGATAGAGAGAACAAACAGCGGAGGTGCTCGCTGTCTGCCATGCCACTAACCAAAGTCCTACTCACAGAGTAACACACAGAGACACAGCAAGACACACACACACACACACACACACACACACACACACACACAGTGTAGTGAGGATTTTCTTTTACTGGGGGTACATGATATAATGTTATATATAAATGCCTAATAATTAAAAAGTGAGAAACAGTCTACATAATTGATCTGTTCCAAAAAGTGGGGGGGACTCTGTACCCCAGCATCCAATGCCCATTACGCCTCTGCACACACACAAGCTGACAAACTCACGTAAAGTTTTTGCAGTTTTCTCAGACTCTTCTCTTCTAGGGCATTATCCAGGGGTTTGTGGTGAAGCACATGCTTAGGTTTATGTCCAAGCCAGCATGACTCACTTAGTCACAAACCAGGCCATGGTGTGTAGGCCTACCGTGGTGTGGCTCTCGAGAATGAAAACATCTCCAAAGGTGCAGGAGTTTATGTTACGTAATATGTGATCTGGAATTTGAAGGTATTGTTGTTTTTTTTGTTTATTCAGCGCAGCTAAAATTGAAAGGTCCAGCCTTGGCTAAACAGCAGTAATGTGTTTGTGTGTGTGTGCGTGTGTGTGTCTATGTGTGTGTGCATGTGTGTGCGTGCTTGCATGTAATACACCTTAGATTCAGATGGCTCGGGAGAAGAGAGGGAGGTACATAGAGAGGAGGAATTACTGGACATTAATCAAGGCGATAATCTTGACACCTGTCCATCACTCTCTCTCTACCTCCCACACACACACACACACACGCACACGTCACTAACAGTCTTTAATGTGTGTGCTCAGCCCTAATTAGGGTTCCTGGGGTAAACAGCAGCCCTGATAATCTGCTGATGGGCCTGACATGCATGTCCACAGGCGTAAACAGTTCTGGCTGCCTTGATCACAGTGGTGTCGGGGCTGGTGTGGGTGTCTGAGGTTTGCGCTCTGACAGGAGAATGTGGAAACGACAGACAGCTTTGGAGCCAGAGTTCACTACATATAGATACACAGATAGATAGTCCATAGCAAAGTGTTGATTTGCACCTTGTGAGTGCGTTGCATTCCTGTGTTGCCCCATGCAAGTGGGTAACGTTCTTGTGGACTTTTCTTTGTGTGAGTGTGGGAGTAAAGTCGTAAAATGGTGAAAAGTGAGTTTAGGCGGTGAAGTTGAATGAGAGAGAGAGAGAATTCATGAGTGGGAGAGTGTTAAAGGCTCAGGAAAATGGAAAGAAAGAAAGAAAGAAAGGGAGTGAGCAAGAGAGCGAGAGAGACATGCACAGAAAGTTAGAGCAGGTTGAGAAAAGTGTCTTGAGATGATTAACTTGGACTCCTTTGTTTTCCAGACAGTCGGTCCAATTCCTTGTTCCTGTTTTTTCCCCACTTCTCTCTCCCTTCTTCCCTCCTTCCCTCTCAGAGCTCTTATCAGGGGCTCATGTCTTATCACATGGCCTTGGTACCTGCCTTTGCCAAATATTTGCCTTTGGTCTACCTGAGACTTAAGGGCAGTCCGAGACATTCTTTCAGTGGTTAAGGCTTGGTTGCTTTCCATCCTCACACTTATAACACACACAAACACACACACACATATACACACACACTCACACATATCCACAAGGAACAGCGATTGAATCATTTAGGTTATTTATTAGCCTTTACTGCACTGGGATCTCAAAGAATGGAGAACAAAGTTGAGTTTAAAAAAAAGGGAAAAAAAACAAATTATTGTAAAGACTTGGTGGTTGAACCATTACACACACACACACATGATCCTAGCTCTTATTCTGCCACTGTTTGTCGTTTGCATTTGATGTGTGTTTGTGTATGTTTACAATCAGTATTGATTTGTGTGTGTGCACAAGGAATGCCTGTGTGTCAGAGGGAGAAATAGAGCTGTTAAATTTAACTGCAGGTTATAATTTTAAAAAACGGGAGTATGTCGGATGCATAAGGTGGTGCTACCAGTGATTGTATGTGTGGATGGACACTTACTTATTTTTCAGTCCAGCATTTATATAGTTTTGAGTGTTTCAAAGTGTAAAATATTTTATTAAGATAATTCTGTTCTTTCTTTTTTTTCTGCTTGCTTTTTCCTTCTCACTCTTTTTTTTCTCTACCTCTTATTCCCTTTATTGCAATTTCCTAGAACACTCGGTGGCTGCAAAGACCGGAGGTTGTTTCCCTGGCAACTCCCTGGTGACGTCGGAGGGTGGGGTTAAGAAAATGATGCGCGACCTTCGACCCGGTGAACGTGTCCTTGCCTCATCCGGGAGTGACGGCAGCGGTGAGCTGCTCTACAGTGAGGTTGTGACCTTCCTGGACCGCCAACCTGATGCCCGAAAAAGCTTTTACACACTGGGTACGGCTCTGGGCACCAACCTCACCCTCACGGCTGCTCACCTGGTGTTTGTCACGGACGCCGCCGACTGCTCGCGGAGCGCGCTCACTGAGGCCTTCGCCAGCGACGTGCGGCCCGGACAGTGCGTCCTCACCACCTCTGATGACGGGGAGGAGCCAACAAAGAAGAAGGCCAATAGGGGGCGCCTGACACGAGTAACGTGGGTGGAGGTCCGCGAGGGCATGGGTGCGTTCGCCCCACTCACGCGCCATGGGACGCTGGTCGTGGACGACGTGTTGGCATCCTGCTACGCCACAGTGGACCAGCAGTGGTTGGCGCATTGGGCACTGGCCCCATTGCGAGCGCTGCACAGACTGGCAGGGTCGGGCTCAGATGCCGGAACGGGCACACACTGGTACGCCCGGCTCCTGCACTGGGTTGCATCCGTCCTTTTGGACCCGTCACACTTTCACCCCTGGGGGATGGCTGCCGCCGACGGATGAAAGAATACAGGAAGAGAGAGAGAGAGAGGGAGAGGAAAAGAGACAAAGAGTGAGGAGGAAAAAAAGGAAGAGAGTAAAATCAAAACGGAGGAGAGGTACTGAGAGACTGCATGAAGAGACTCAGTTATGAAATCCCATAGCGATGGACTATGACATGGAAAGAAAAGAGGATTGTGACTCACCATAATATGGCACAGTGCTGGACTCCGGACACAGAGGTAAAAGGTTAAGAATGAAGGAACACAAAAGTTAGAGAGGAGATGTAATTGTGTGTCAGTCACAGTGAGTGGGGCTAAAAGGACACTTTGTCAATATGTCAATAAGGTGAAAGAGAGGGCAGCCAGTTGTGTGCTGGACTACGGGGCCCCAACCAGATGCCTGACACAGGGGCCTGTCCTCCTGACCCACATCTGGGTTGAGTCAAACATGCACCAGCCCCTCTTCAAAGTCAGCTCCAGTCAAGAGCAAACACACACACACACACACACACACACACACAAACACACAGGGAAGAGGCTCACTGGAGTTCTTGTTTACCATTGACGATTTCTCACAGCCTTTTTTTTTTTTTTTTACAAGGGTTATTAAT
>JAVQKI010021352.1:0-20241 GCA_036025975.1 Nematalosa erebi
ACTCTGAAAAGCAAGATGTAATTACACAACATGCAAAACTACTGTTGTCAATACTTTTAACTACACCTGAAAAGTAAAACAGGCTACACCTCACAAAAAATTGGCCAAAAAGTTGATTAAATAAATAAATATTGATTATTCCTTACAATAGGCGATGACCGTGTAAATCCATTGGATGCAAGGAATATATTATCATGAAATCGTGAGCAGCCAATATTTTGTTCGGATACACTGCATGAGAATGCCATGAGCTATAGTTTCCTATCTTCATTCCAAGTCCCACCCTGTGTTACAGTTTATGGTAATTTAACCAGACTGTCGCCGCTCCTTAAGCGACACTAGACCACAAACACAACATATTCAATCGTTGATATGTGGTCATGTGCATGTGGACATGGCTGTTAAAGGAAGGTTTGACTGATGCGCATTTGGCGAGTGACAGCCTGCTGACAGCTCGGCTGCAGACCACCATTCGATGACAGCAGGACGTCAGAACGCCCAAATAGACAAGCGTTAACCCAACGGCTTTGGCGGCTGGCATCATTAACACACAAATAACCTTCATGTCATTCTATGCGACAAAATAAGTTCGTCTGAGTAATTTAGAACTATGTATAAACTAGCTCACTTCCTTTGGCAATTGCAGAGGTGGCGGAAGTACGTCAGTTATCTGGGCTCTGGGCATTTACTGCACTCTCTCCAATTTCAGATGGAGGAGAAAAGAAGGGAGAGCAGATTTTAATCATTCCTGTGTCTTTAAAGCTACTCATCAAAGCTTTGTCTTTTCTGGGAAGGAAATAGACGATGTATTACGAACAGCAAAGGAAGCACGGACGGTGTTCAGGAATGGATATTTAAAACTTACACGGCCCTGGATGTAGCCGTTGGTTTCTTTTCCTTGTTGGCTGGTACATGGGGTTTGATCACAGTGTGGAGGATTGTACGGTGAAGTGAACGGAGGATCATTTGGAAAATAGGCTATTGCGTTCAGGTAGCTGAAGACTTGGGAAAAAACCTTACCTCGCTTCGTCTGGTCGCCTACTGGTCTTACGGTGAAACTTAGCAGAATGAGATAGTTAACGTTATTACTCAAAACTTGCATTTATTTTGTGCTTTATTGACGAACGAATCGTTTGATATTTTACTGACAAGCACGTAGCCTGTTGTAAAGACGTGTATTTTTAGATTCGCTTTTTGACAGTAGGTCATGAATAGGGTGGTGGAAAACATGGGCCAGCGACATGATTTCTCTGCCGTGTCTGCAGTATGCAGATATTAATGTGCTCCACCAATGCAACAAAGTTGCAAACCAAGTGAAATGCATGTATTGCAACTATAAATCAGATTTGCACCTGTTTAATAAAGAGCATTTCGATGTTTAAGCGCTAGATCTCGAAAATACGGGCAGGATTTATCGCCTCTTCGTCTTCATGGAGCAGTTGAACATTTGTTTGTTTATTATTTTAGGGAGCTATTTATCCAAGGTCATTCTGTAGATTGTCCGTTTTATTTATACGCGCATGTATATAGCCTATTGTAAGTTCGTAACGTTAACCCTAATAGTCCCACAAGAGATCCAAACAGCCGACGCTTTGTGATCTGGTGAGATTTTTTATTGCAACGATTGTAAAATGGATGGGAAATTGAAGCAGAGTCGGAGATCGCGTTCCCAGCGTGAGAGGGGACGGAGACGGGATTCTGCTGGCAGGGATGCCCGCAATCAGAGCCCTTCGTCTTGCTCAGACAGAGAGCAAACTCCTGGAAAGGATCATACCTCTCAGAATGGGAAAAAAGCCTCCCATTCTCATTCCACATCATCTGCCAGAGCCCCGCGCCCCCCTCGTCGAAAGAGACGTGAGTCCAGCTCTCAAGAAGAGGATATAATCGATGGATTTGCTATCGCTAGCTTCGTCAGCTTGGAGTGTCTGGAGGTAAGGGGAGGCTTAAAGTCATTTTACATTCCAAACACGTCCTCATGTCTACTGGCTTCAGTCTGAAGTTTTAAGTCTGTATTGTTTTGGCTTTCCAATGTGATAGACAGATGCGTGGCTTTACTTCTGTCTTGGTCGAGTGAACTGGATTATGTAAATGTTTTTGTTTTGAATGCTGGGATGATGTTGACTGGCGACAGATAGGAGTGTTTTATTATCATAAACTGTTGACCTTGTGTTGAAGTGCTGAGACATAACTCCGCATTTAAGGGATGTGTCAGGTGACTTGATAACCCATGTGTAGGCCTGCATAACGAAGCATGAGCCGGGAAACTATCTCCTCAGAATGATTCATGTATTTATAATGCTGTGTAGATAGACCTAAGTGGAAAGAACTATCCTTGTTTAGTCCTTGAAATATTGACCTACTTTATGGTTGTTCAGAGTTTTTGCATCCCCACCCCCCAACACACCTGTTTTGATAAGTTGTCAAAGTAGTTTAACTTGAAGCCTTATTTTTGGTTAGTTTTTTTGTCTTTCTCTCAATCATACAAATACTTGTATTCAGACAGCCTTCTATGTAACTATTGGAGCATGTTAGACTAAACTTCAGTTAAGTCGATTTGTGATTGCTAACTGTGTTCCATATTATTTGGACTGGCTTTGTGTTAAGTCAGGCACGTGTTATTGAGTTGTGGAGAAGTTTCTGCGTTCCCTCAGAGAAGTGTGAAGTTTGCAGCCCTTCCCTAGCAATGCCCCACAGGTGTTGTCTATCCAAGACATGTCAGCAAGGACCTGCAAGAGAACACCTTTCTCATCTGTGTAATCAGATGCTACGTACAATGTGTTTTTATTTTGGCAATTGGAGATATTTTCACAGGGCAAGATCTAACACTGAAGTGCTGTGAATTGTGAGTGTTCTGAGCATATTGCGCAGAGAGAGAAATTTGACCTTAACATCATGCCCTGAATCTCAGCTTCCCTTTTGCTTTATAATGTTAGTCCACAGTTGGGGAATCTTTTGTTGTTTGCAGTGAAAGCATTTAGTAGTGGAGTACTGTGTTTTGTGATGGATGAGACCTCTTGATGAATCTCAAGAGTTTGAGGGCAGTGGAATGAGTCATATGTCTGTTCTGCGGCACTGTGTGAAATGTGGCACCATGAAGTCACTGGTATTAACCACGCAAGGCCGCTTCATACCTCAAAAGCTCCATGAGTAGAAGCAATGACTGTGTACACAACAGCAGCGATGAGCAAGGGTGACTTACAGGAAAGGAGAAAATTGGTAAGAAAGGCTTCTGGAATCCTCTTGAGGTTTGACATCTGACTACAGGTGTTTCGCGTCAGTAAACAAAACAGAAAGTCAAAACAAGAAAACACCCCTGACACAGCTTGTAAACAGCCCCCGTCTCCCCGTTCTTCCTCATTCAGTCATGTTTTCAAATATTTGTCAGATGTAATTTATTTACGAGTGTGCATTTTTCCATGTTTTTCCCAGTGACTGGGCCAGCCAGTGGTTATTTTTAACCAGGCATTCCACTTGGCCCAAACCTCTTCTGTGGGAATCTCGTATCAGTGATGCATTCATTACAGTAATTCTGAGATGCTCCCTCGCCATAATGTGATTGGCAGCATGTTTGTGTGGATGGAAAAACAAACTCAGTCCCAGTTCTTGTCCTGTGGTTTGTGTGTGTGTGTGCGTGTGTGTGTGTGTGTGTGTGTTTGTGTGTGTGTTTGTGATGAAACTCGGACAAACTTCCAGCGTGTTTGCATAACAGTCTGTGCTTGCTCACACTGACTCAAATGCACCAGCAGTGTGTGTGTATGTGTGCGTGTGTGTGTGTGTTTATCTTTAGTTGTGTGTGTGTTTTTTGTTTGTCAGTGTGTGACTGTGTTAGTGTATGTGTGGTGTCGGATCAGAGAGGACGAGAGAGCAGCTGCTGTGTTGGGTTTGATCCATGGCTTCGGGTCTCTCTACATTTGTCCCTGCACAGAAAGCTGTCGGGACTTCTCATGTGCTGCCAAGGCCTATGAGAGAGCAGCCCTATCACCTAGTGCGGCCGAACCACTAATTGCATATCAATTATGCAGCCGCCACAGGCCTTATTAGCTATTAAATAACAGAGTCCCCCTCCTTTCTACACACATAAGCGCATGCACTTTCACTGAACTGCATGCAGCTCAGTATGTCAAAGTTAAAAGGGGACGTTTCAGTGTCATTATTCAAGCTCAGGTGCGTTATGACAGGTTTGTGAAGTGATTACCAAATAATGCACCATGCAGTGCTCTCTCTGTGTGTATATGTGTATGTGTGTGTGTGTTACAGTATGTGTCTGTGTTTGTGCATATGTGTGGAGTCAAATAGAGAGAGAGGCCTCTTGAGTAGATGACGCTTACAGCTCTGACCTATATCTGACAGCCATTAGGGTACACAGTATGTGGGTGGCCTCCAAGAAGGAAGTGGAGCCTAGGCTCCCAGCTTATGCACTCAAAAACAAGACTCTGTGAGTCATATTATTCTCCTCTAAAATCTCGCTGGTACTGCAAGTGAACCCAAGTAATCAAGGGCATTTAACGTATGTATCTTTGTGTGTTTTTTGCTTTGTTACTTGCTTGGCTTTGCTTGCTATAAAATTTTACTTATCCTGGAAAGCTTCTAACCTATCTGTGTGTACTGAGCGTTTTCCCTTTCCTTTTTCCTTTCTGTCCATATAACGCAGCACTGTGGCAGCGGTTGTTGCACGGCTTGGCATGCCAGTGATGAGATGAAGCATACAGAATCTCACGGCGGTTGGGGCAAAGCACTCACATGCTTGTTTAGACAATTACATAATACCACTAAGCTTCCTCATGAAGCGCCTGTGCATAAAGAGCTATTCACTTGATAAGAAAATGTTGCAATTATCCACCACCTTCCATAATACAAATTAGATTTAATATTTGATTTCGCTCTCTCGCTCTCTCTCTCTCTCTCTCTCTCTCTCTCTCTCTCTCTCTCTCTCCCCCTCTCACTCACTCTCTTTTTTGTGTTACGTCTATGAAACAAATCCTCTTGCTGATCCAGAAAAGTTGATCCTTATGTTTATCTGCTTAGGCTTGTATTTTCGGATTTATTTGGTTTTACTGTGTGGAAACATTTTTTTCCCGACAGTCAAGGCTCATTTGTAACGCAAAAAAATTATGAATTTTTTCATGGGTGTCATCCAAGAATTAAAGCATGGAACAGTATCGTAATGCATTTCTGAAAAATCTTTCATATCTTTAAAATCTGTTTTTATCTAGTTATGACTGCTGAGGGAGAATACATTTGCCAATGCATTTTCCAGCTCATGTTCCAAGATGTTTGATTGGGCTAAGCAAAAACAAATCTTATGGAATATATGCAATATGCATGCAATATCCCGCAGGCGAAAAACAAACAAACAAGCAAACAAAAAAAAACAGCAAATTAATAATGTATTTTCATTGTGGGTGGCAATAGCAGCTTTAAGACTGTCCTTGTGTTGCATTGATTACACAAGTAGGCAGCCTACAGTAGCAGGTATGACAAACAGCCTCGACTTTAATTAACACCAGTGGCTGGGGGACTCGTGATGTCTGGCACTTTTCGTTTTGTGGGAGAAAAAAGGTTTGCCGTGCCTGTGTCTCCTCTCCCTCGCTTCAGTCACTCGAAGCTGGAGGACGCGCTGAGCCCTCAGCTGGCTCCTCCTAAAATAGACCAATTTATTGACAAACGAAATCTAAATATACCCTCTAAAGGAGCTCTTACTGCGACCCCAGGGGAGCGAGTGGAGGGCTGTGGCCTGGTGTTCGTGTAATCCCCGCATGTCATGGCTCTCTGACCCAACGAGTGGCTCCGAAAGAGGCTAATTAACAGTTTGGCAGTATTAGTTGTGAAAGGGTTTTTGTGTGTGTGCATGCGTTTGTGTTTGTTTGTGTGTCAATAAGAATTAAAGAGTGTGTGTGTGTGTGTGTGTGTGTGTGTGTGTATTTTGATTTATTTCATTTTCTCTGTTGGAGTTTAGTTTGAGACCAAATTTTTGCATAGGAAGCTGTCTTGTAGCTGTTAGAGGAACATTTTGAGTTGTTTTTAGTTGGTACATAGTGTGCAATAATGGCAAGTGGAACCAGTGTGCTTCACCATGCTGAGGTGGCACCGATGTTGGAGAGACCATGCTTTATTTAGGCCCAAATTATTTTTCACTTAGCAATTTTCTTCACATAATACCACACTTAGCAGTGGAAACTGTTAAGTGGACAAGGAGAGAGAGAGAGAGAGAGAGAGAGAGAGAGAGAGAGAATGAGAGAGAGAGAAAGAGGGAAAAATACTTGCAAATTGGCAATGAAGCCCTCATAAGATTTACTGTAAAAATAATGGCGTGCGAAGATGGAGGAATTATAAGTGGCTCATTAGGTAATGTGTGTTTTCCTTTCAAATAAGCATTTTGGTCGAGTCCAAGCCTCTCACTGGCAAAACTGACTGCACTGAAAGGTAGCTACGTCTTTAGAGCCTCTCAATCAGCTCAAAGAGCTGAGTATGGTGGTGTGTTTTATTTTATCCTGCCAATCCCTCCACCCTGTTTGTTTGAGTAAATGAATCATTTTATGGGCATTTAGACTCCTCATGCTCAAAGGTTTGTTTGCTGGTTTGCTGAACACACTACTGGTTTGCTGACACAACTACAACAGCAACAACCTCTCCTCTCCTACCTTCAAAACAGGAATGGATGACTCATGTGTTGACTTCAGATTGAGAAACATAACCACATAATCACTCCAGCAATACCTGATTTGAACTAAACTCATGAGATATTTCAAGAGCGATGGCTGTTTCAGACTGTGTAACCTGACTGATATGACTCACTGAACATAACTTTAGTGCTAACTAAATAGATGTGGAATGCTTTCTTTTGACATGTATGATGATAAAAGTCCCAGAACTTAAGTGTAAAAAAAAAAAAAAAAAAAAGAGTTCACTTTTGATGTGGATTAAATCTCTTCCCTCACCATATAGGCCTGTTACAGTATCTTACAGACAGTGCCATGCATGTTGTTTGATGCATGCACACACACACACACACACACACACACACACACACACACACACACATACAGTACACACACATACACACACAAACACACGCACCATGTGCGCAAAAGCAGAAATTCATAGATACAGTATCTTACCCTCAAGCATTAAATCTTGTTGCCTAAATACTTCTAACAAACTAAACTTAATGATTCATTTGTGCCTTGTCAGGCTGCACTGTGGTAATCTCTTGAAGATTGGGAATAATGACATGTTTACTGGACAAAAGCTCTAATGTACAGAAGACTCATAATCTACGACGTCACGTGATATGGTAATGATGAATGAATCATGTTTAGCCTTCTGTTAATGTGCCATTTCAATGGCCCTTGATTGAAGCAGTGATTCGTATCTTTCTGTCCTCTGTGCACTAATGATCTGAGTAAGAGTGTATGTGGAGTCCCCCCTTCCCCCCCAAGCCTCCCGCTCCACTCATGGTCTGTCTAAATCACACACCAGAGAGGCTCTCTGAACATGTTTTCTGTATAAATGACTCTTGCTGTGAAAGCAATTAGCGTAACAGTTGTCGACAAGCTCCTTGCTCCGAATGCTAGATACGAGCATTCGCTCAGAGGGGAATAGGCTTTATGGTCGAAGTGATACTAACAATAATTGCTGAGAGCTCTATTCCCAGCCTGAAATAAGATACAAAGAGAATGGGCCTTGACTTCTTCAGAAGCTTCTCTCCCTTTCTTTCTTTCTCTCTTTCTCTCGCTCTTTTGTTAAGCGTGGAATTCAGGAGTCCATCCTATGCCTCAACAGGAGATGTTATCTTGGAAATGCTCTTTCTCTTTCCTCTTCTCTCTGTTTCTCTTTCTCTTGCTATCTCTCTCTCTCTCTATCTCTCTCTGTCTGACAAAGACAGAGGTATCTGTCAAATATTACCCTTTGTCGAAGGTAAAACCAAATAAGGACTTGGGCTGTTGTTTCAGTGCGGAAATCTGGCAGCTGAGTAACAACCCGTGGCCAAGATCACAGCACCGAGATAAGTGTGTTATGCAAGGTGGAATTCTCCACGCTCGAGCTGACAGAAGCGTCTCTTTGCCTCTGTGTTCTCTATTCGGGACTAGCAGCAGTACCTCGGCTACATCGAATGTTATTTTTAAACGTGGGATGTTGTTTGAAAAATAAATACGCACTAGTGAGAATCGATGGACACATGTTAAGGGAGTGTGTATCATTGCTTTGTGTGTTGTAGTGTGTATACTTTCTTAAAAGGCCCTCAGTGACCTGCTGGCTAGTGTGTTGAGTGCATGCTCCTCTGGGAGCAGTTTAGAACCCACAGCCCTGTTAGAGACTCAAGAGCCTGTCTCTTTTTTGAGCTTTTGACTGCTGCCGTTATGGGTATTTTCTTCTCAGGTTTTTGTGACTGAGGAGTAGGAAAATAGGAGGCACAGACTGGGTTTGTGTGCAGTCCCTAGCTGATTGCTCTTGTCTTGGTAAATCACTGTCCTTCTTTGCAAGAAATCTGCTAAAAGAATCTGACCCTTGCCTCATAAGCATTCCGTAGGGGTATTTGATCTGATTGTTCCACATCTAAGAGCTGAAGCAGGCATATTGTGAAGACCTCTGTGTTTTTTTTTCTGAGGCATTGGCATCTGAACACCGTACACACACACACACACACACACACACACACACACACACACGCACACACACACACACACACTCTGTTACATTGGTATCTGAACACAAACACACACACACCTAACATGTTGTTTTCATTTTGCACCCTTTGAAGTGTACTGCTCACTCATTCAAATGTGATCCGTGTGCTGGTGCTGTGTACAGTGTAGTAGAGCTTAATTTTTTTTAATGTGCTTTCTGTGCTGAAATGTAGGTGCACTTCCTCCTTTCTGTCTTTTTTTTTCAAATTGAAGTTTTGTCCAGCTTTGTTCATCACTTCTTCAGCTGCTGATAAGGAACTCTCACATGCTGTGCTATTGCACACACTGTGAGAACTTCTGTCTTTTTTTCCAAGAACGAAGAAATCAAGGCCCCCTGATCTATATCGATTCACATGGTGGCTCGCATGGTGTGCTCTGCCATTCCTCAAATGCCTTCTGATTGCTGCGGGACTTGGATTCATCCATTAAACAAGGCACTGTAGAGTCAACAGTTCATTTCCCCAGGAGCATATCTAGTGTAGCCTGAACATGTAGCCTACACCCCTCATTCTGGTCTGTGTCAGCAGACGGAGTCGGTCAGGTAAATGACCCAGTGAAATTGACCTCTTGTGTGCACATGTACCAAAGGGTCGAAGGTCGAACCCTACGAGTAGAGGTGTGCTGGGGGTGGGGGTTTAGGGGATTAGGGGCAGGTGGTACAGGTGAGGACCCATTAAGTGGGCAAGCGACTCTGTGTCACAGGCATCAGTGAGTTATGGCTTAGGGGCTGGGGGGGTGGTAATGTATAGAGGTTGTACGATGCCATCTCCAGCAACCCCGGCGCTCTCACGGGTCTCTAAATAGCAGGCGCAGCGCGCTTCAGCTGTCAGGGGTGACGAGTGACACGGAAAGCTGAGGACTCGAGCCGGGCCGGCGGAACCCTTGCCAAGCCTAGTGTGTAATGGAATTCCTGAAGAAGCAATGAAGTCAACTCCATGCAGAACATCTCGTAAATCCCTAACGGGTCTCCAGTTTTGTCTGTTTCATAAGGTCATTCTGTATGTAATGTCCTGTCCTATTATGACCTATATGTCCATATCTGAAATTCTTAAATATTCAGAGAAGGGGAGTTCAAGAAAGAGAGGGGGGTGGTGGGGGGGGGGGGGGGGTAGACGCCCACTTTTAATGTAAGGCTCTATGACTTAGAATGCGGCATGTTATGAGTTAAAGTTTCAGGACTGTTATTAGTCGTCCGCTGACAGACTCCGCACGACTCCACACTCAAACAAACCAATTGTTTATTGGCTTTCATAGCCAGACTCATGTCAGGAATTCAATGCGAGTCAAGCGGGTGAATGAGATAATGTGTCTTCGGGGGCCCCACAGGCCAAAAACACAGAGCATTGTTCTCAGCAGAATGCACAATGCCTGTTTCTGTTCAGACAGACAAGGCTGGCAGGCCCCGAGCTGACAGAGGAAGGGTGGTGAGCTTCAGCAACAGCAGCCGCAGCAGCAGCAGCAACAGCAACAGGAGAAGAGGAAACGAAAGCAGTTTTGGTCAGAAAGCATCGCTCAATGTTTGTCTGCTCAAAAGCCTGATGTCACTGGAAAAAGCTTTATTCCCACTGCACCCCCCCCCTTCCTATCAACGTCACCGGTCTTCACGGGCGAAGGGGGCTGTGGGAGGATAGAAGGACGATTCGGTTTGCCACAATAAGATTGCACGACTTGGGCCGTAAGCCGAGAGGTTCCGAAAACATCATGCCGTTATCTAAGACGGTGCATTCCACAGTGCGCCGGGGAAGGGCAGTGGCCTGGCTTAGTTCTGTGCCTTGTCTAAAGACACAGGCCTTGGGAGGCAAACGAATTAACAAATGAACGCTGCTGCCCCCCTTTTGAACCACCCCACCCCAAGGGGCAGGAAGGAAATCTTACTGCTATCTTGTGTGAAGCATGTGCGGGTCGCCCCTGCCAGGTCCCCAACTGTTGATTCTTTGTTGAAATCTCAGCTTGTAGAGCACCAGTTCAGCCAGCTTGGTGTGAGCCATACCACAACCACAGCAATGTCTCATGAATTTCCTAAACCCTTGGGAGTTGGAGAATATATTTCTGTGGTGCTTGTTTGTGTATATGAGTGGGGTAGGGGGTAGAAAATAGAAATATCACCAGCACTGTAAAGGTAGACCAAGAAAATTGGTTTTCCTCTGAAAAATGCATACTCTGCACGAAAGAAATAAATGAACAAAACGGGCAAAATAGCAGCAATGTAGAAATGTTTTTTTGATCCAGTACACTCATCAAAAAGTGTTATTTATTTATTTATTTACCGGGGTTCATGTTTGTTTGTTGTTTTGTTGTTTTTTTTTGTAGTTGTTTTTCAATGGGCGCTTTTCCATCGCCTCAGTCTTCATGTATGTGGTTTGTGGTGGGTCTGAAAAGCTGCCTGTCAGAGCCAATCAGTGCAGGTTGTGTTGCTAAAAACAGCCCTCCTTGCTTGCTACAAGCTGCAGAGTGAGCTGTGAGAAACAGTCCCAGGAAATGGAATGTGACACACATTTCAGCGTGCAATGTGCTCTGAAGTGACAGAACATAATGCATGTGTAGATGTGCTGGACAGGAGTGAGATTCCACCTGGAGATCTAGACCGGAGTATAAAAGAAGGGAAAAAATGATAGATACAAAGACTGAATCACCTTGTTCCATCTTATGCCCTGAATCTTCAAAGACTGAACTGGTTTGTACTAGCCAATCATGCGGTCGATTTAAGGCATTTAAGCCCTTAAGGGTGTATGTTGTATTACTTAGGAGAGATATTGGGATACAGATACAGGGTGCTATTTGTCCAGATTTAGATTCATTATATTAATGTCTTCTAGCAGCTCTCATCCCCAATGGCTGTGCACTCTTCTATATGAGAGTATTGGTTAAGGGTCAAGGAGAGGATATTTAGGTAGTAAGAAGGATGGTAAGGAGAACATGAAGACCAAGTCCATTTCATTCAGTCTTTTTCTCTCTGCTCACCTTTGCCACACTGTATGTTCCGAACAATGGCCCTCTTGGTTTTATTTAAGAGTTAGAAAAGAGGAAATGTGCTCTGTCTTGTTTCTCCTTTCCAGCAGTCTGAGTGCTACCACAGGCTATTTAATATTTGGTATCTGTAAGTGGTTTTGTGCCTGAATGGCATCGGACACATACACAGTAGCTGTGCGCAAGGGCACTTCTTTTTATATTTCAACCAGTTTCCTCTGGGAAAAAAGATGCAAAACACACGGCAGGTCCTTGGCACAGATGTACCTGTTTGCATGTGAAGGGACTGAATGTTTCGGCGAGCGACACGTTGATCACATGCACATTGTGACAAATTCAAAATAGTAATGCAAACCGTGGACAAGACAATAGTTCAAAAGCTCAGGGCACGTTTGTTGTTTCATTTCATCTCACTGATGGCCCATTGTGGCCCTTTCCACTGGGTCAGCAGCAACAGCAGCAGCAGCAGCAGCAGCCGGGCTGGAAGCTGCCAGAGGACGACCTTCCCCCTTGAAGCGGGCTCTTCGTGTTTCGTTTGTCGGGGCTTCATCTGTATTCAGAGGTATGCTGGTTGCAGGGCCCCGCACTTGTGAATTCACCCTTGTAATGCCACATTTGGAGGATGACGGAGATAAAAAAGACTGGGGAATAAAAACAAGCAGATGTTGTTTGGGACTGCTTGAGTGGCACAGGAGAAGTAAGAGGGGAAAGCTGATATGGAACCAAGGGCAAAATGGAAAAGGTGGGCAACCTTTTTTTTTTTTTAAAGAGAGGGTAAAAAGCAAAGAAAACACAAGCAAAGAGCATGCAAGCCGCGTAGCTGCAGGAGAATATCTGTGCCAGGCTTTCAGTCTTGCTCTGGAACAAATGATCCTGGACTGCTTTCTGTTAACCTTTCGGGGGGACATGTTGTCCCTTTACTTTGGCCCATTTACTGTGAAAGATTGTTGAGCTGAGGGAGTCTCGTGTGAAGCGACAGTGTTCCACTTCAACCATAAAAAAACCACAAACAAGGCTAAGTGCCTTTAAATAGGCAAGTGTTTGTGTCAGTAGAGAACAGAAGTGTAACGGCAAACATGCATTATGTCACATTTTTACATGGACAGCTAAATGTTTACTGTAAAGCTACACAGTCAGGTTAGGTCAAGTGACTTATGTCTACATTTATACAAAACCTACTCGGTGAACACACAGCACACCTTTTTTTTCCAAACAAATAAACACGGCCTCTGTGACCTCTGAGTCACTGAGGGCTAGCAGTGCCCTTTGAATGACCATCACATGGGGAATCTACAGCACTGGCATCTTTATTTATACTAAACTAACGGCTGGAATAAAATGTGAAAATAAATCTCCGCTGATACAGGCGAGTGCAAGCGAAGGCCAGCGTAGGACAGTGGTGTGCTCTCTCTCTCTTTCTCCCTCTTTCTCTCTCTTTCCCCCTCTCTCTCTGTCTCTGTCTCTCAGTCTCTCTCTCTCTCTCTTGTTCTCCCTTCAGATGACCTTGCCCACTGAACGAGGCAGCTGGTGAGGCGCACTTGAAAAACAGGCGAGGTCGGTACTTTGTCTCGCTGGCTTATAAATAATGTGACTTAGCGCTCGAAGGAATGTGTCTCCATTACGTCAGTGAGAAGAGGGGGGGGGGGGGAGAGACAGAGAGAGAGAGAGTGGGGGATAGAAGGAGGAGAATAAGGGGGAGGAGGAGGTGGTTACTTTGATATTTTTTCCTACCAACAGTTTATGAGTGATGTGTCGCTTCTAGACGGGATTCGCTCACTGCAGCATGTCATCTAGTCTGCTTGGAGTTGTTGATGGAAATGTTTTTCAATGTGCATTTTGCTAAACCTATTTAATCCAGCCCCCCCCCCCCACCACCACTGCTGCCTGTTGTTGTGCCAACAGTAAATATGGCAAGTCCTTGTGGCCACAATAAAAGACCATTTATATTTGCGGGTGCCTTTTGCCTTGCTGTAAAATCTCCTCTTAGCGCTCGGGCTTCAAGTGAGCTGCGCGCTCAGTTCTTTGCTTAGATAGAAACACACGTCATGCTTTACATCTTAAAGAAAAAGAGCAAAAGAGCCTGTTCATAGTTTCATAATATTTCCCACTGATTAACCCAGTGCAGAGAAGCCTTTGCTATCACTGGCTTAGCTGTGTGGAAAGGGACTTTGCTCCCATTGTGTTTGACCCCGAGTTTACCCTGAGGAGCTGTCATTAGCATATTCCGAATGCCTTGTCTGTTACATGTGGCCTGGCACACCGAGCATGCTTCAGTGTAAGGTCACGCCAGCTTAGAGTCATTCTTGTTTACATGCGCAGTAGACACAAACACAAATAAATTGCCCAGGATGTGTCTCATGCAATTTGTATTATTTTACTTGTAACAAATTGTAGTTCTGTGAGAAGTGTTTTTTTTTTCTTTCTTTGTGTTTTTATTTCTTCTTTCAAGATAGGAAGTGTCACCTAATATTTGTGTTTGCTGTTTCTCATGTGTACTGTAGAGAGGTGTGTGTGTGTGTGTGTGTGTGTGTAAGTTTACCGTGTGTATCCCATGCTTACTTCTGTGCGTGACCTATGTGTATGCTTGAGCGTTTTGCTGTGCTTGTTTGTGCTCATGTCCTGTTGGCACTGATGACTACAGAGCCATGCTCTGCTTAGAGTTGTTGGCTTGTTGCAGCGCTGATAGTGGTGGTGGTGATGGTGGTGGCGGCTGTGGCGTTGCGGGAGTGGTTTGGCTCGTTGCACTCTGAAAGCGATCAGCTCAGGGGAGCGGTAATGTGTGTGTGTGCATGTGTGTGTGTGTGTGTGTGTGTGTGTATGTGTATGTAAGTGTGTGAGAAAGAGAGAGAGAGAGATCAAGTCAATTGGATTGGTTGGAGGCTGAGCATGGGGATTGTGGGATGGTGGAGCTGAGCAGGGGGTGGTTGCTGGGGCTTGGGGCCATGGGGCAGGGCGGTTGAGATTTCCTGTGTTTGCCCATGCGGCTCTGGGTGGGAGCGTGAGAGTTTGGTGTCGGGTCGGGTTGCGACTCTCTCTGTGACCACTCAGTTCCAGAGTGCTCATTACCACACTTAGCTCCAGTATAACTGTGCCAGCTACCCACCAATGCACCAACACCCTCAAGAAGCAGCATCATCTGCTTTCAGTCTTTGACAGTGCATCTTCTTGCGTAGTTTATTATTAAAATGGGCATTGCCCCCTCCCCTTGTCAGGAATCAGGAATAGAAGCATTGCTGCAGATGGCAAATGTCTCTCTGCCCCCCCTCCCCCCCAACACATATACACACACACACACACACACACGAACACCCTTAGGACAGGGAACTGAGCGTGCAGCGCTGTCTGGACGAGGAAGCACAACCAGCATGATGAAGTAGCGCTTGAATCTCTTAATTCCGGTGTGTGCCATCTCTCCCCAATTCACCCCCAATTCACCTTCTCTCTCCTACGCACAGAAACACACACACACACACACTTTTTCCTTCCGCTCCACTCCCCCATCATGCCCCTACAGTCAGGGGCTGAGGCCGCCAGCAGTTTTGAACAAGAGAGTGCAAGCTTTGACAGCGTGCAAAACTCCAGTGTCTCACGAAAAAAAAAAAAATGTTTTCTTTGCCTTTCCATTTTTTCCTCAAATCCATTTCTTTTCCCTGCCTTCTTGTCTCTCCACTCAGCAGTTCAAAGTCTGTACGCTGCCAGTGTGTGTGTGTGTGTGTGTGTGTGTGTGTGTGTACTCTACGTCTAATGCCTAAAACACTCATTTTTCTGGGGCTGTCGGAGCCAGCGAGCGATGCAGTTCCTCCTAACAAGTCTCGCAGCCCCGTTCTGTCAAAGAGGAGGTCTCGTTCCAAACCCCTTCAACCCTAGAACTCGGTACTCTCTAACCCCCTCCGTCTTTCAGGCTAATTGAACTTCCAGACTCCGAGGACAGGACTTCATTAATATTCAGTTTGGTCTTTGTTTTGCCGTCGCTGTCAAACTGTTAACAGGTAATGGCACGCTGAATTTGCAGGGAAGAGAGGAGGGAGTAGCACTGTGTGTGGAGATAGAGAAAGAGAATGAGAGGGAGAAATGGAGAGGGATGGAAACAGCTGATAGTGGCATCTTGGAGGTTGTGAATGAGGTGCAAAATTGCTGAGAAGCCCCTGAGCAGGTGGGCTCGTGCTTCTCTGCTATTGTCATTAGTTGCGTATGCAGCGCAGGTGTTCCACACACATGGCAGTGGAAAGAAAAGCAAAAAGACGGTGGCACTCCAATGCTTCCAAAGTTCACATTCATTAACACCTGAGAGATCATTTGCACATTCCTGAGGTTCTTGAGTGAATGAGAGTTAGGGAAAGTAGAGAACTTTTTTTATCATTACTCTACGCTCAGGCAAGAACCCCAATTTATTTTAATTGGACAAAAAGATGTGCTTTAACATGGAAACATGGCCTTCGTGTCTGGCTTGGTGTGTTAGCTCATCTATCAAATGCCTCTGGACGTGTGAAGTTGTTCTGTGATACTGCATTGGCTGGTGGTTAAGACACACTGAGTTCTCTGCTGTCCTGTCTATTTTTAGCATCGGGATGATGCACTGTGCTAAACGGCATGACGTAACAGTGCAGCTCTCTTGCATACCCCCCCGCACTTGCATTATGGTATCTGACATTTCTCTGTGTTTGTTCTTCATAGTTACTATGTTCATTCCAGTGGAATTGCTGTTTCAGCATGTTTCAAGTACATACTTTAATTTTCCGCAAAAAAAAAATAAAAAATAAAACAGCCCAGGGCAACTGGGGATTTAAACTTTTCTGTCTTCGGGGGAGACTTATTGAAACACTGTGTCTTTGCGAATGTCTGAGTGGGGAATGTGCGATGTGTGGGTGTGCGTGTGTCTGCGTCTGCATCTGCATCTGTTTGCACACACTATTCAGTGTATCGAAGAGCTTAGGGAGTGTGAGAGGAGAGTCGTTTTCTGTAGATAGACTGACTTAGCTGACTGTCTGTTTCTGTGCTGCGTGGACATGCTCAACTACAGCAGACCTTAGACCCCTTAAACAAGAGCAAGAAAGTGAGCCGAGCAGCATACAAAAAAGCCCACCTTAGTAGGCCACCCATTGACTCATTGTAAAACAGTCAAACTAGCCTTGACCGCTGATGCTGTTAAAGTTCTACTCTTGCCTGACTGATCAAACATCATTGACCAAACATCAGATGATGTAATGTTGATGTCATGACATTAAACTGGCCTGACCTCTTGTGCGCCACACCACTCTATTCTCTACCCCCACTCAAACCCCACAGCACACACTAAACAAGCTAGTTTCGCAATGACTAGCTCACAGCAGGCCCGCCTGTCCCGTTTTCTCCAAACTGTGAATGTTCGTTTTAGCATGAGCTGATGTGTGGCGTAGCACCAAGCTAATGTTTACCCATAAATCGTAGCAGCTCGGTTCAAACCCTGCAGGTCGACAGCTTAGCAGCAATGGTCGTGTGCGTTGCCATGAGGGGTGTGTGTGTGTGTGTGTGTGTGTGTGTGTGTGTGTGTGTGTGTGTGTTTCGAGGGGTTATGCCGCCCATAAATACTTCATTCTGTGCCAGCGTTGCATCAGCTGCCATGGATCCATCAGAGCTTGATGATGATTGAGCTTGTATTCCTGAGCAGGCTGTATGAACATGACAGACTGCATCTCGGAAATTGTGGAGATAAATGTGCTTCACATTGTTAGCTGTATTTTTTTCTTGTCTGGGTAGCCATTATGGAGCGAGATTTGCTTTTATTATCTTGATGAGTAAGCTGTGTGTGCGTATGTGTGTTTTTGTGTGTGTGTGTGTGTGTGTGTGTGTGTGTGTGTTCATTCATAAGTGAAAGAGGAAATGAGAGAAAGGCATGGAGGGAAATGTGGGTGCTGGTAGCTGCAGATGTTGCTGTAGGGTTAGTAATTATCTCAACTTATCCGGGTCAACGATGGAACACTCGCTGTTTATCTCCAGAGTCCCTATTACGTGATCAGATTGGCACGACTGCTCCCTGGCCAACAGTGATCACATTTACTGCACGACTCGAAGAACCCCCCAAAATCATGCCCCACCTAATTTTTGTAAACCACGTTTAATTGAATGTTTACTTTTGGAACATTGAGTGAGCACATGTTCCACCAGGCTGAGGTTAAAGGTTGGTTAAGGTCCTTGTTGTTTTACCTGGCAGCCTAGGGTGAGGAGCTTGTCCACGGCCATTTTGAGCAGCTATGGATGATTTACGGAGTGTTTGCAGAGTGTTTAACAAGACTTAGCCAAATAAAGAGCTCCTAGTTACAATCTCGATCGACGTCATCCGTGACTGTGTGTGACCGAGGTGATCCTGTCGCAGGCGTGTCTCGCAGCCAGGGCTTAAGCCGGTCATGCGGTGTTGTTCGCAAAGCTATCATCGCCACTGTGACACATATACACCTGCTGAGGTCAAGGCACGGTCGGCCGCCAAAGGTTCTTGAATGCAGAGCATGCTACATGTGACAGCCGAGGAGGCTTTCGAGTGAACATCTGACAGCACTTCACGAGTGCATGCACTTTCTCACGCTAGATGAACAGGTCATTCTGTTGAGTACCCCCCCCCCCCCCCCACCCCCGATTGCACACACACATACACATACACATACACACACACAACACATACAGTATACACCTTCTCACAGTTGCTGAGGCCTTTTTGTCTGTGTATGCATGTGCACTTCAGGGAGGAGGGTGAGATGGAGAGAGAAACAGACGGAGAGAGAGAGACAAATAGAGAGAGAGAGAGAGGGAGACGGGGAGAGGCAGAGGAGGCAAAGGGAGAGCGAGGCAGAGGGAGAGAGAGATCAGCATAGAGAGAGAGAGATGTGATGTGATGTGATGTGTGTCTTTAGTATGGCTGAGCATGTCTACCCCGCAGCCCAACATCTGTTGAACGCAGGAAGCATGTGAGGGATAATTAAAAGGACCGGCTTCAGACTCATTTTCTGCCTCCAGTGGCTCAGTAACCGACGACTTTCACTGCTTCCCAAATGAAAGCGGCCATTATTCAGGGAATTAGAATGTGACAGCAGAATGAAATGGAATAAAGAGGTGGGCCACCGGGCCTGGAACAAAAAGATGATTTCCGCTGTTTTAATGTATTTTTTTTCTCTTCAGCCGATAGCCGTTTGAGCTGGCTTTGTTATTGAAGAAGGGTTATGGTCGTGGGTGGTTTAAATGGGATGTGAAAATTATCTGCAGCAGTTAAAAAAAAAAAAAATGTGTAAAAAATAATGCCTGATAATATGTGATACAAGGCTTTATTAAGGCCATCAAGTCATGTCATAGATGTCAACAACAGCTTGTTATAAAATGGGTTTGCTGCTGTCTTCATTGTCAGTAAATGAGTGAGTGTGTTTACATAATACAGAATGGCTGTAAAGAGCTGGATCCCACAGCACTTCCAGCTCAAGTAAGGTGAAGGTTAAAGGTTAGATTTAATGCTGTCACCTCAGAAATTACAAGTTAGTCATGTCAAGAGTAGCATGTCATGTTTGTGGTAACACTAATTTTACAACTTGTCCTCTATTAACTGGCTGTCAGTTTAGAAATTCCTAGATAGCATTTTCCATTAGAACAGTACCTGAACAAATAACATGTTTTGACCTTTTGGCCCTTTTCAGTTTTTTTTACAGCTACATAGGGAAAACCATATAATATTGAGGTGTTGGTGTTTATTTGTTTAACTGAATGTTTTTTTTACACAATGTTAAGGACAGAGAGCTAATGAAACCGTATAGACTAAACTGAATAAACTGAAGTCTGTCGATGATATGAGTAACCTCAAGACATTATAGTTGGTTTGAAATTGCTGTGGACGAGACTGTCTGTCTGTAAAGTGTGTGAATGCTCTCCTGACGTATTTTTAAATGTACTGACCTTATGGTGACATATCTGTGCAAAATCAGATATTTATTTTTATTTGCCATCATATTTCTGTCTTTGGGCTCAATAGAATGGAGGCAACGTTTAATCTGTGTATATGAATAGTTGTTGTTGGCACCAGCTCAAACCACAAGTGTAATTGCAATTTATGAGTACCCGTAGTTTTCTCTGCCTGATCACATGCAATAAATTTTGATTGATGCATTTGGAACAGTTGGACCCACAAGTGTGTGCTGGAATTGCATTTGGAAAAAAGTAAGGGAATTTATGCTTGGGAACAGATTAATGGTGAAATGCTTTTAATAGTTGTAATAGTAGTGATCTCTTATTCTTAAACACAGCAGCCAAACCAGAGCCCTCTGCTGTGACACTTTATTTTGACGAGAAAAGGGTCATGTGAGAACGTTCTAGAAATGGGAACCAACGGTCTGACCACTGCCAAATCATGTGCGAGTCACAAAGCCTCAGAGTGCCACTTCACCAGGGAAAAAAAGTCCATTCTGAAGCCTTAGCCAGAGAGTGACTGAAAGCCCTGTTTTGTTTGCCAGGTGCTATTTGCCGGAGGTTCGTGGGCAAAGCCTTTTGTCATTTGTAACCGAAGACAGAGTTTGTCTTTGTTATGGACATCATGCCCTGAGGGGGGGGGGGGGGGGGGGGGGGGGGGGGGGGG